>CP139504.1:355020444-355259107 GCA_021014915.2 Artemisia tridentata subsp. tridentata | reverse complement strand
GCCAACGCGCACGCCTTCTCAAACCAAAACAACAACAGCCAACGGAATCAACCAACAAACAAACTGTGAATATCCAACACCAACAAAGAGACCAAGAGGACGTCCATTCAAAGACCCAACCAAAACACTTAATACAGTTATCATTCCCTCAACAAGTAATTAAGAAATATTTTTCTCATTATCTGTTGTTCATTCACTTTTGTTGCAGGGATACCTAAAGAGCCCACCTATCTTGGAACCATTGAGTCTGGTGTACACATTTCAAAACGCAAATCACGAAGACTACAGGATAAAATAAAAACACCTACGCAAAAAATACCAAGACGCGAGGGTTTAAATACTATGGCCTCGGCAAACAATCAAGTTGCACAAAAAAATCTATTTAGAGGCATATCTAATGGTACAGCCATTAGACAAATCCCTATAAAAACAACATTTGTTACCAAAAAAATACCAATATATATATATTTTTTAAATTATTTAACTCATTATCTATTTACAGATTATTTCGACCATGGAGATCCTATTTACACATGTCAATCATGCGACGCACTATTATGGCATGCTGAGAGTATGGTGGGATCGACGTATTCAAGCACAGAGTCATACTCTATATGTTGTGGCAAAGGAAAAGTGAAATTAGGAAATGAAGTTAAGAATCCACCTCAATTGTTGAGACAACTTATGAATGGTGAACATCCAAAAAGCAAGGATTTCATCGATAACATCAGGCGATACAATTCGATGTTTTCATTCACATCTATGGGTGCAAAGCAGGACACGTCTGTTAACCAAGGGTATGGAGCATATTGTTACAGGATCCAGGGAGAAAATTACCACAGAATGGGAAGTCTGTTGCCAGAGGGCGATAAACCTCCTGTTTTTGCGCAGTTATATATTTACGACTCAAAGAATGAAATACAAAATAGAATTAATTCCGTCAGGTACGCCAACATTAATTATTACGTCATTTCGTGTATGTTGTTTATACATTGCTTGCGTAAACAGCAATATATTAATATAAGTATATTCATTTTATACAGCACAATTGATGGCACATCAACATCAAGCAATTATATCATAGACCACCAATTGACTGTTGATTTACGCGACATGCTGGATACCGTCAATCCATTAGTTGGTCAGTTCAGAATGGCTGGAGAACGGTTGGTCAGGAGAGATGATGAAAACAGGTTCAAATTACGCCTTATCGGTACAAGAGAACGAGATGGTAGAAATTATAACCTACGTACGGCTGATGAAATTGGAGGTCTCATAGTTGGAGATTTCGACACAACGACTAACAAAAGAGACATTATTTTACACTTGCAAGAAGGAGGTCTTAAAAGAATTAGTGAATTGCACCCGTCATATCTGGCATTACAATACCCATTGTTATTCCCGTATGCAGAAGATGGTTATTGGACAGATATATACCATGTAGGTATTACTGATCATACACCAACAAACAAGAAAACAAGAGTAACAATGAGGGAGTATTTTGCATATCGACTACAAGAAAGGACATGGGTTTTCTCGATGATACTCAATGCAAGAAGACTATGCCAACAATTTATTGTTGACGCGTACACTATGGTAGAATCTGAAAGGATATCCTATGTTAAAAATCAACAAAAAGATTTGAGAAGTGAAACATATTCTAGACTTGCAAAATTGGCAGAGCAGGAAGATTCTGGGGTCACGTTACGAGGGAGAAAGGTTATATTACCATCGTCATTTACCGGGAGCCCGAGATATATGATGCAAAATTATTTAGATGCTATGACAATCTGCAAGTTTTACGGATATCCTGACCTGTTTATCACATTTACGTGCAACCCGAATTGGCCGAAAATTGCACGTTTCGTTGCAGATAAGGGATTGAAGTCTGAAGACAGACCTGATGCGATAACCAGAGTCTTTAAACAAAAGCTAGACAGCCTAATGAGAGATTTTAAAGACCGGCATTATTTTGGACACTTGAAAGCAGGTATCATCATCACATCTCTATTAACAAATACAAGGTAATTGCAGCAACTATTATTGATTGTATACCGTACTTAACATTATCAACTTAATGCAGCTGTTTATACCATTGAATTTCAAAAAAGAGGCCAACCACATGCCCATATACTACTTTTCCTAGAAGAAAATGATAAAATCAAGACAACAAGACAAATATATCATTTTATTTCAGCAGAAATACCGGATAAAAATGAAGATCCCGAGCTGTATGAAATCGTTACTGATCATATGGTGCATGGACCGTGTGGCCCCCAGCGTCCAACGTGCCCGTGCACGGTAAAAAAACAAATGCACAAAGAAATTCCCTAAAGAATTTAATGATTCAACAGTCATAGATGAAAGTGGTTACGCACTTTATAAAAGGAGGAACGACGGTTGTACAATAACAAAGAGTGGGTCAGAATTACACAACGGATACATGGTACCTTACAATCCAGGGTTGCTAAGACGTTACCAATCACATATTAATGTGGAATGGTGCAACCAGATGTGTTCCATAAAATATCTTTTCAAATATATAAACAAGGGTCCAGACAGGGCCACGGCGACTGTAGAAGACCAAGAGATAGATGAAATCAATGATTATTATGATTGTCGATACCTTTCAGTGTGTGAAGCAGCATGGAGGATTTAAAAATTTGACATCCATTACAGATTCCCTCCCGTTGAACGCTTGCCATTTCATTTAGAAGGCGGGCAATCAGTTATATTTGATGCTTCAGAGAGCATTGATTGTACGTTGGAAAAAGCATCCGTAAATGACACGAAATTTGTCCAATGGATGAAAAAAAACAAGATGGATGTAGAAGCAAGAAGGCTACTTTACCACGAGTTTCCACAACACTATGTATGGAGGCAAGAAGAGAGGATTTGGGTAAAAAGACAGAAAGGCACGTGCATTGGCCGTGTACATCACGTGTCGCCATCAACCGGGGAGCTGTTCTATTTACGAGTCTTGATTAACAAAGTTCCAGGCGCACAAGATTGGACCGATTTTAAAAAATTCAAAGATGTTACGTACACTACATATAAAGAGGCATGCCAGGCACGGGGTCTACTGGAAGACGATAAGGAATATATTGACGGGTTGTTAGAAGCCAAGCCTATGGGGATCCGGAAACTATCTGTGGAAGTTTTATGTCATACTAATTATGACGGATTGCATGTCTCGACCAGAATTTGTTTACGAAAAGACATGGGAGGTAATGGCTACTGATGTACTACATGCAGAGTGAATAAAGAGGAATGATCCAGGTATGAAATTTCAAATATAATAAAATATATTAATAACAACCTATCTGCATGACCTATAAAAATTATACACTAAATTTGTTACCTAAAAAATCATAACAACTAAAATTTTGTAATAAAACAGGGCGAAGAATTAAATAAGTGTAGAAAAACAATAACAGCTTCAATATAACTCCTAATAAACAGAACATCATCTTAAAACACAAACATTGCCAACAGGTCCACATACTATATCCATGATTAAAGAAAATTACCACTGACATGTCCACATTACATAACAACACATACACGTAATTTACACGGACGTATCTTAACATATGATTACCATAACCAAAATAAAAGTTTAGATGCCCAGGAAAACATACCAAAAGCATTCCTTCAACAGCATCATACCAAACAATCAGCATCAACAAACATGAAACATTGGGATCTTGACTTCATCTTCCACATAAAAAAACAATAGCTTTATCGTCCCCAACATCCTTGATGTATTTAAACCTCAGAATCTGATTCTCTTCCAAACCCCATTCTGCAGCCAATTGTCTCCAAGGCCCTTTCAGATAAACATGAGTAACACGATTTACATTCTCATGGTGTTTCTCCTGGAAAAGGATAAATCTGAATCGATGAGACTTATGGCGAACAAATGCATGTTCATGTTTGAAAAGCTTGTGCTTCCTGACGAACTTTTCAGGTATCGTCTGAAAAATGATCCAATAAAAAAATATGGAAACCACTTAAGTAAGTTAATTTAATAAATAAAACCAAGAAAATAATACTTATACCAATATTTTCTGCTAAAAAAACATAGCAATATAATGGCCTGTAAAAAGTTTTTTCTTCATCCATATGGTACTTGGCATGGCCACTCCATTTGCAAATTTGTAATATCCTGGGATCTAACAAATCAAAATAATAATATCTCATTAAGCAATGCAACCCATAAGTAAATATGTACACAACAATAATACACCTATAAACAATTACCTTTATCAACACCAGGATACGGATCCCTTCTTGCCACCAATGTGCGATTGACTGCCTCATGTGTTAGCGACATACAATCTTCTTTAAATATGATAATCCGAGCCATGTTGTTGAACCGATTTGTAAGCACCACCCTAATACCTTGAACCATGTGATGAGCACCAACCAAATCCATCTAGCCCTGCCCATAGAAAACAAACTCATGCTTTGTTGGTGATGCTGATTTTCGCGTACGACGAAGCATGACATCATATTCTTGACCATTCACTTTCAAGATAAAGACCTCATCATCTTTAACATCTTTGAGAAATTCTCCAGGAACAACCTACAAGAATATCCAAAAACAAGTATAAGTATATAACTGTTATTACTGGAAAAAAATTTTACATTAATATGTCACAATATTCAAACCATATCAATAAACAAAAAATATACATATACTGACCGGTGATTCAATAGGATTAGTGCCAACAAACCCCATCCATCTGGATGAACGCATCTCTGATATAACATTCCTGTAACCACCGCTCTCAATTCCTTCAAAATTATAGCCTGTCACATAGAATGTATCAGCACTTTCCTTAATGAAGTGGAGGTGTGAAATGTCTTCATAACCACTTTTCTTAATAAAGTGTCTCCATTCATCACCGTGCAGCTGCCACTGTTCACACGGCAACCAATCTATCCAGACCTTAAATTTCACGCACTTATTGTTGATCAAATAAACCCAGTTCTGACCATTATAGTACACCTCGTGAAACCATTCAGGGAGTGTCTACAACATAACCATAATACAATTGTATACATGTATTAACAAATAGCATAAAAACATTTGACGCTATCAAATCAAATATTCTACTATATACGCAACAGCCACAGCTTAATACACACCTGACTTTTCCGGTAATAGTAATCAACCTTTATCAAAAACTGAGAAGCCATGTTTCTAAAAAGGAAAAATCACCTTTAATAAGTTAAAAAACAACAACCATTGAATATGTGGTTCATTCATTGTTGCTGTTAAAAACAAAAAAAATACAAAAACCCCCCGCCAAACAAAATGCATTCATTTTAAAATACACATTCAGAACTACAAAATATTAAATAAAGGCACAATGGTTAAAATATAAAATAATTTTATTAAACAAATCCCTAATCATCGGATAACAATATTTGGGGATCATTTAACTAAACAACATAACACCAATGCAATCTTATAATACTAAAATTAACCACAAATTACAATGATAATCAATCAGTGATCATCCCTAAACCATTACAAACCCTCATATAGCTTCAAAGACGCTTTAAAAAAAAACACCAGTCAACTACTTTTATTAAACTGAATATTAAAATCTTTTGAAAATGGAACCTTTCTTTTTTATTTAAAGAAAACAAAAAAAAAAAAAAAAAAAAAAAAAAAGGAAAAAAAGGCTTATAGCGATTATCGGAAAATGAAAGCGGAAAATGTGTGTTTGTTCGATTGGTATTATCAGGTGAGTCGTATACCAAAATTAACTTATATATATTAATTTAGTGATGGAAGTAAAAACACCCTACTAAATAGCCACAATGATTACCTATAAAACATTCCTAATATATTTAACATGCAGTTGATATGTATACCATGTATAGTATACAACAACATGAGTTAAGTGTTGCAACAAGATTTACGTTAAAGATTGTACATTTGATGTTATGTAAATGCTTTATTAAATTAAACTAAAAACATAAATTTTAATTTTGCAGATCTGGATCTTTCGGACGAACAAAGAAAGAACATATGCCTTACATATATCGAGCACATGCTTCTTTGTAACAATAAAAGTTTAAGAAACATCCCAAACATGCCTTTCCCGAACAAAATGTTCTTAATGGCACATTACAACAGACTGATATCAGACGAGTTAAAATACAACCCAGACGAATTACGCGAACAACACATCAAACTCTATGGTACGTTAACAGACGAGCAAAGAAATATATATATATATATATATATATATATATATATATATATATATATATATATATATATATATATATATATATATATAATATATATATAATACTTTAATGGACGCTGTTAACGGCCAAACAGGAGGTATGTTCTTCGTATACGGATATGGAGGCACGGGTAAAACTTGTCTTTACAAGACATATATTTCCGTTTAAACATCATAAAAACATAATCACACGATAAAAGAACAGCCTATTGAGTTCCAGTTGTCAAAACTGTTGCTACGGTTAAAATACCTGATCCATACTACCATCATAAGCATTACTAACCTAAATTAGGTTCATACGTCTAATTTTAATACATACAACCAACAAAAGAGCTATCCTACCCATGTATACCCATAGGAGAAATATTCAGAATAACATCTTCTAGACAAAAGTTGATACGATATCCTGATAAACTTAACAGACGTGGAAGCCTGGAATTTCATTTTCTTCACCTTCCACGAATACCAAAACAATGTCAACAAGTCTGTACGCAACAATTTTCCCGGCCTAAACCCAATTAACATATTACCAAATCAACAACCTATTAGGATTCTTAAATGTTTTGCTATGGTGAAAATATCACATCCATACTACACTTTTAACCATTACTGATCAAACCAAACAAGACACTGTGAGGCCGTTAACCGAAATACCAAAACACACGACCACAACAAAATTATAGCAAATGGAATATATACGCTTACTTACATGCCACGAGTTTAAAGGTATTGCATTACCAAAATACCAGGAAGCCACATATACGCCAACATCACTAATGGCATAGCGTCCCACATGCCATATTGTACCCCATGTCATTGTCTGTGTCATTGTCATAAGCTAAATACATACCGACATTAGTTAATTGTTGTTAGAAGCACCACTAACACATTAAACAACCCATGCTAAAGCTAACAAACATGGAACACTGGTATTTCATTGTTTTCACCGTCCACACCTTCAACAACAATGTTCACAAGTTTAAACCGAAGCAATTTCCCATGACTGAACCCACACAAAGCTGCAAACACCCTGAAGTTCCCGTTCAGCTTCACTGCACGTTGCCTGTTCGTCCTTTGCGAATCATAAATCGTCGCAACCTTCACAGTGAACCTCTCATCGCCATGCAAGAGAATCGCCTTCCTGTATGCGTGCATGTTGTGATCGCCGACAAACTCCTTGGGTACAGATTGTTGTAAATATAAAAATTGTTCAAACATTATCAGATACAAAAGTTTAACAAAAATAAAAAAATGAAATTTTAATTACTACTACGTGTTCCGTAAATACTTACCACATGGTAAAATTCCAATACCATACCATCAAGCACAACATAAAACACATGGTTTTCATCATTGTGCTGAGTATGTCCTTCCCAGGTGCAGATGTGGTGGGCTCTTTTCTCTACAATTACATTTATAAACACCACATTAGTTCTTATAATACATATACTGTATTTCTAAAAAAGAATCACATATGAAAGTGTACGAACCTTCCATGGCATACGCTGGTATTTCACGCCCCGGCAGCCTCAACAGTGTCGGAAGAACAGTCTCCCGATACACGCACGTACCATTGCTACGGAAAAGCCCCAGATTCAAACGATAATCACCTAAATTGGTGAATACCATCGGTTGCCCAATCTCAATTCCCAAATCATCAATTTGTACTCTCTCATATATATAACATTCAAAATGTATACCAACTTTGTTCCTTACGGATATCTACTTACTATCAACTTTCAGTTCAACACATTCAAACCCAGTTTCCATCCAATTATTTTATACAAGTTATTGGATATTTTTTAACATAATATACCACCCAAACTTATAACCACAGACGAATTTGAGCCTGCGAATATGAAACACTGTCAAACACCTAATAACATCTTACCAAATCTCAATACAGTTTATTAAAAATAAACACGCATAACAATCCAAGCATTAACGGCATCTAACCACTTTTTCACTGTTTAAACATTATATCCCTATTTTTACTATCAACGTTTACTACTAACACTTGCAAATACAAACTCCATATATTCACATTGAACACTCTTTGCATACTAACCATAATATACAATAAACTTAATATCAACTATCAAAATAAACGCAATGAAACCTCATTGTAACTTAATTTAGTTTTTAACCAACTTATATTGTAATTCTTTACATTCGACGTTATCTCATAATGTGTATACATATATGGAAATTAAAAACTATATGTACAAATCTATAAATTACTCATTCATACCTGTCCTCCAGCCCGAAATCTGACCAAACACCTAACAACTCTATTTCCCACAATGCGGCGGTCATAACCAGGACCTTCAATGCCGTCTTCATTATATCCAGTTACATAGAAAGTACCCAACGCCTCCTTGACAAATTTTTGTATTTTGATTGACGGCGGGACATTATCTCCAACAAACTTTTCCCACTCATCTCCGTAAACATGAGTTTCACCTTCCAGGAGCCTAATTAAACATATATACCTACACCTGTTATTGCCGTTAACAAATATGTACTCTTCATCATCATAAAACCTTTCAACAAACACCGTAGGCAACCTCTGTAGAATACAAATTTTGAATCAATTATACTGTTATAATACTATATTACAAATAAAAAAAAAAAAAAAAAAAAAAAAAAAAACCTCAAGTACAAATCCATATTCAGAAGTAGTTACACATGCAAACCTGTATTCTGGGTTGGTTTCCATATTGAATCGTACCAAGAATTGCTGATCCATGTTACTCCTTTCAATCCTAAAGTATCAATACAGTGAACATAATACATTCACAATCAATATTACAACAAACATAAACGGGTGCTAGCACTAGGTCTAATTCAAACAACAAATTATAATATTTTTATCCCCTTAAATAGCATACACATTCAAGATCAAAATATACGAAACCCATAATATAAATGACAATGTAATCCCTCGCATGTTTCTTAAAAATATTACGCCCACTTCAAAAGATCTACAACCGTGTTTCATGTAAAATACAATAACGGATCATTCATATTACACCACAAAGCTATCTCAGACCTTAGACTACTTTCTTTACCCACAATCTATAACAATGCGGGACTATAACAAGCAACAAGTGCAATATCAAGAATAACAACAACGAACAACATACTATTAAGGATCGTATGAAACAACAACACAACAACATTTTGAAAAAAACAGACCTTCAGTCAAATTACAAACCAAATTTTCTAAGTTATGCCGATCTATATCTAATTTGTTGACTTTTGACATAGGCACGTTGTGTTGCGACTCTATTACGTACAAAATAGTTTTTAACTTCAGTAGGTATGTTTCTTGCACCTTATTAAAAGCATAACTTCAACAGGTATACCTCGCGAGATGTATGCTAAACACTGGGAAGATTAGATTGAATACGTGGCAATTTTAGCCTTGCATATCAACATTTGTGTTGATATTGCTTTTATTTATTGGCGAACTTTAACTTCAAGAAAAATCACAACTTACAAAACTCCCAAAAACTTACAATCCCTGTGATCTATAACCATGACAGCCTATAACAAGCAACAAATGAAGTATCAAGAATAACAACTACCAACATACTACAATAACGGACCATTCATATTACACCACAAAACTATCTCAGACCTTATACTACTTTCTTTACCCACAATATATAACAATGCGGGACTATAACAAACAACAAATGCAGTATCAAGAATGACAACAACGAACAACATACTATTAAGGATCGTATGAAACAACAGCACAAAAACATTTTTCATCAATACCCAACCAAATACACCTACCTACCAACGGTTTAAATTCATTACAAACAACTATAATTTTTCTTATCCCGTTCCTAAAAAACAGATTCACAAGCTAATCAATCAAATTAATCAGAACGTAAGCTAAAACACAACAAAAACCATGCAACCATAGAACTATCTCGGACGTTAGACTACTCGCTTTAACTTCAACAAAAATCACAACCTACAAAACTCCCAAAAGCTTACAATCCCCCTGATCTATAACCATGACAGCCTATAACAAACAACAAATGAAGTATCAAAAATAACAACTACCAACATACTAATAACGATCTTAGGAAACAACAAAACCATACCAGGTTTCATCAAGATCCAACAAAAAACACCTACCTACCAACTGTATTTTCTCTTATTCTGTTCCTAAAAAACTAATGCATAAAATGATTAATCAAATTAATCAGAACATAAGATCAAAAAAAAAAATAATAATAATAATAAAAAAATACAACCACAACCTATTAACTTAAATATACACTTAAATAAAATATAATTAAACCATCAGATGATTCAGGGCTTCATCTTTTCAGTAAGTAAGCCATGTAACAAAGATTAACAAAACGTAAACAAAATTATAGGATCAAGATTGTATCGTTCACCTTTTATTTATCCGGGCACAAATATTTTGATCAGTGAAGATTTGGTATTTTCGATAATGTAATGATACTTACTGTGAAGAAGCTAGAAGCAATTATGTCTTATTCTTCAAACATCTTTATCTTAAAATTTTACAAACAGAAGGTCATGCCATAACAAAAAAAAAAAAAAAAAAAAAAAAAAAAAAAAAAAAAAAAAAAAAAAAAAAAAGGATCCAACAAAGTATTTACATCAAAATACACTTACATAATACACTTCATGGATGCAGTTTCTTAATATCGTAACTAAAATTATAAGATCAAGATTGTAGATTCACATTTTCTTTATCCGGATACCCATTTTTAAATCAACTATAATTTGGTCTATTAAATTTAATAATAATGCTTATTGTCTTGAAAATAACAAATTAAAAATAGCTACATTAAAAGACCATGTATAGGTTCACTATAACCTTTGAGTAGTAATGATTAACTTAAACTATATTCATTATAAAATATATACTTTTCAACAAACAAATATCTTAAAAATTAAAAACGTATACATCAAACCGTATTCAAAAGTTATTAGGATACAAAAATGTATTTTCATAAAGAAATCAAATATCGATTACTCCTACAAAAAGTCCTTAAAAATAGTTTCATAATAAGTAAACCCACCCAAATTATAATTACAAGTCATGCCCGCCCATTGGGCGGGCTTTGAAGCCTAGTGTATATATATATATATATATATATATATATATATATATATATATATATGTGTGTGTGTGTGTGTGTGTGTGTGTGTGTGTGTGTGTGTGTGTGTGTGTGTGTGTGTTAGGTTTTAATAATATGTCATACATAATTAAACACCATAAACATCAAAAAAACATGCGGAAGCGTAGGATCATATAACACATAATTAATTAACCAAATATAAAATGTATGCGTACCTTTTAACAATTCTCCAACAATCAACTTTATGAACCCTAATTAGGGTTTATGTGGATTATAAGAATTGTCTCTTACCGTTTTACAATTCAATCAAAGATACTAACAATAGTGTGTTAGTATCACGTTCTTGTACACACGTACTAATACTAAGTTAAGGTTATGCTAGTAAAAGAACACAAAACAATTTTGTTTATGAAAAACAAAACCAATCGAACCCTTTAGGGGTGTTTGTACGATCGGCCTAAGCAAAGGAAAAGAGAAGAGAAAACTTTAGGGTATTGTGTGTGCACAAAAGGTACAAAAGAATGACCCTAAGGTTTGTATATATAGCATGAATAACTTGGAGAACAAGTTGGAGTAGGTTTGGGTTTCCCCTTGACCCAAACCGATCGGCCATGGTTCCCAAAAGGGTTCCGGAAGCTTCTTGTTCCTCTATTTTCATCTATAGTCATTTCCTTTTATTAGTTAACGGTCGTTAGTCAATTATCGTTAATTACCTAACGTCCTTTAGTCGTTTTGTGTATTTAATAATTAAATATAACCTTTTATATTAAATTATTAATCATTAACTCTTCATACGTAAAGTGTGCAATCCCGTGATCTCGAGTTCGATCCTAACATACATTACAAATTTATGTCCATAAAACTAACAATATGTACAAAGACAAATACAAAGGCGAATTTGCTATAAATCTGAGATCATCATTTTGTTACCTAGACAATTCCTATATAGGGCATGTTATCCTGACACCCCCTATAGGGGGTGTTTGCAATCATTGGATGCATCAAACTGTCGTACTGTCTGCTTCGCGGGCTTGTACGGTTGACCATAGGTGGTGTTAGGATAACACAACCCTTCCTATATATAGCTTCTAAAAGTAATACTCCCTAAAAAAAGTCGATCTTGCAGCTATAAAATGAAATAAAAAGTTCAAACTTATATAAATTTTCATGGGCCATGTTAACCAAGCACCCCCTATATTTACAAAGGAGGCACCCCCTAGTGGGGTAGCCGTCATTTTTGTTTTGTTTTTTTTTTAGTATGAATTTGTTTTATTTATT
Organism: Artemisia tridentata subsp. tridentata; assembly: GCA_021014915.2. NCBI lineage: Eukaryota > Viridiplantae > Streptophyta > Magnoliopsida > Asterales > Asteraceae > Artemisia > Artemisia tridentata. The sequence goes on along the minus strand of CP139504.1, from coordinate 355,246,425 downwards.
TTGTGTAATGTTTATTTTAGTGTTTATTTGTTATGTTTTTTATGTTATGTTATTTGTATTCGTCTAATGTGTTTCTATTTAATTAAACAACAACAATAACACGTTAACGTTAACACATTAAACAACTACAAAAACAAATGTTATTATTCAATTATACAAGAACATTAACACATTATTTAAAAACAACAACACCTACTACATGTGAAGATTATTTATGTCATCTAAAAGCTCATGGAGCATTGCACCCGACTGACATGCGTGATCCTCAGGATTCCTTGCCAATTCCAGTGATGTCTCGAGCGTCTTTATTCTTGTCATCAACATCTTGTTTTGAGACACTAACATCTTGTGTCTTGTTTCAAGCTTGTCAATCTTATTAGCTTGCTTGTCAATTTTATTATCTTTATCTACGCAGTTTGAGCACTGCGTTGAAGAAGAGGCTTGACTAAAGTACTTGTTTTGAAACTCATCCTTCCACATAAAGTACCCACACCCAAAGTCATATGTTCCTGGCTGTTACATGTTAAGAAAATAATAAGAAATGTATTATTAACAAACAAATAATTTACATAACTAAGCAAACGTATGATTATTTACCACTGAAAAAGGACATGCATAATACGGTTGACCATAACTAGTGTCTCTACGGGATGTCCTCTCTATAATCAATCCTCTCCGACATCGACACAAGAAAGGATTATTTTGTTCCACCTGGTCAAATAATTTATTTAAATAGTACAAACAGTTATTTACAACATAAATAATCCTTGTATCAAATGTTTCTCAGCAAAACTTATAGATGAAAAGAGTAAAAAGTTTAGAATTATACAAATTTTCAAACACTGTATCAACTACCACTATATTTATTACGGAGTAATTTAGGAGTAGCAGATGCTGAGGTTGAAAACATAATACTAATCTTAACACATATGATGTATGCACACTATGGTATATTAAGTATTAAGTATTAACTATCAAAATTTTCATTCTTTGACCTATGCGGGACTCAAGGTCGAAATGTAGTAGCATATGACGACCACATGTCATTGACTAGCTAGTTGCACATGCATCAACAAGCTTGTGGTCTAGTGGTTGAAGCTTAGTTAGTTAAGTGAGCCACGAGTGAGAATAGTACCGAGTGGGTGACCTACCGGAAAGTCCTCACTTGTAGACCACTAGCTCTGTTGATATTAGGCAATGAAGAGGAGAGCCTGTAAGCCAATGTTGCGCAGGTTCAAATCCGAGCCGTCCCCGGTTTTCATCCGGCCGTTACTCCAGCGAGGAAGTCGTGTGGAGGCGGTACGGTTTCCGGGCGGATGCCGTTTGTAGTCCCCACTACGCCCAGCGTGGATCCGATTCAGACAACATAGTCTGGACATGTGGTAGATGAGGACCTGCCAAAGTGGCAGGTTGTGGCTCCAACCAAAAAATGAAAGTCACCTTCAAAGAAAAAGCTAGTTGCACATGCACAATATAATTTCAGAGTTAACAGATTTTACGTGTCATCCAAAAAGATTTGATTCAAATTTTTGGGCATAATTCTACAAAACTAAGGGTGTGTTTGTTTTTTATAAAAAAAGTCTTACTAGCCCTCTTACTCTTACCAGTAAGAGGTGGTCAGACATTTTACTTGTTTGTTTTTTTCTTTTGAGTCAGACCCAGTTAGACATATAACATCTTACTCAGTAAGAGGTGGGGGACTTGTCTTACTGCCTCTTACTCGATAAGAGATTAAAGACTCGTGTTAATATAATATATTTGATTGTTTATTAACTAAGTTGTATTTATGATAAAAAGTCTTGTTTCATATTTACATAAGTTACTTAGATAAATTGCAGAAACGAGCACTTAAAATCATTCGGACAATTATAAAAAAACAAACAACATTATTTCGTTCAGATTTAGACTTTCTAGCCACCTCTTACTTATAAGATATGATAATCAGATTCAGACCTAAAACATCTTAATGAAATAAACACACCCTAAGTAAATATTTCCAGGGGTTTGAACATATGGAATTTTGGGCATATTTTTTACTTTAAGAAAGAAAAAGTCATACAAAAACTATACTACATAGCCTCGTGTTATCGTAACTATGAACCTTGAAAAATACTCATTCAAACTTCTAAACATGTCAATTTCTCGTTAGTTTAGTCAACAAAATGTGCTTGATTTGAGAATCATTGAATTTTCAATTGAACCTCATGCACAGTATATTTTTATAACTAATAATTTCACATTTTCACCTAACAACTTTGCATTATTTTGTTTACTATTCTAATCTATATTTGGATGTTAGCTTCTGTTTTTCTTACTTAGAAAGTATATAGTCATATACCAACAAAGTTAGTCTAGTTATCTTGTGAGTATTTTAGAGAATGTTACAAAACAGTTTGTTGGATTATATGTTGATAGTCAATCTTGTCATTTATAGTAGAAAATTAAATAACCCATTTTGATTCCATCAATGAATAAATTACGAATGAAGACATTTCAAGTTAATACCCAAGTAGGTAAATTGATTAGGATATCATATGCATTTGATAAATGTGAAGGAATAAGCTTCAGCGACAATCTCAATTACTATTTCGAGTTTGTTTTTCATCATCTTCATCATGTGGTTCTAGTCATGACTTATGTAATAATTGGAACATTTTGTTTTACTCGTTGCAGAAATCGTTAACATCATAACATGGTTCATTCAAATCGCATACACAGTCTTCGTGGGAAACTTTAAGTTTGGATATCGTTTATTGCCAAATTGAAATGAACAATCTTATTCAACTGAAGATTAGAGAGAAATAATACAATGGCATTTTAGTCATCGCTTTCAGGTCAAGAAGCTTTCCCAAAAGCAAGCAAGACCAGGTGCCATATCTTCACCTCAAAGGCAAGATCAAAGAAACAATTTGGCCACAAATGTTATCTAAAATCAAGAGCTTCTCGCTGTAACTAAACTTGCACTTTTAAAGTTTAGGAATTACGTCTGCGATTTGGACACACACCAAAGACAGTTTTGCAATTTACTCGTATTTTTTACTTTAAGAAAGACAAAGTCATACAAAAACTATACTACATAGCCTCGTGTTATCGTAAGTGTGACTTGAACCTGCAACCATTTTGTAGTATTCTAAGTGAAATATGAATTCTAGACATATGTATCTCTTATGCATGTCTAAATCTCGTCATACGTACCATATTATATGTGTATAAAGAAATCTAGTGAAGTGTATGACCAACAATGTTACGATATGCTATTACAATTCATCGTCACCAACTAGTTGCGTGGAAGTATATAACTAGATCTGATAAATGAAAATTTTAAATATGCGTGTTGAGAGAATAAAGGTGAAAAAAATGGCTGAATGAAGTCACCAAGCTCAAGTTTGACTCAATCGGAAACATCGATGCTTAGGTACTTTCGACCCCAAAGAGGGGCGATATACGGAAGGTGTTTTTAGTGTGCGATTAAGTTGTGCTCATGGATGAATGGACTTTTAGATAAACTTGGAGCAAAGCAATGCATGGGCTTAAAATTATGATAGCCGACCCAGACGAGATTCCAAACAATGAAACAAACACGCACTGAAGGAAGTCGGCCACCTGTCACACGATACATATTGGACACTACACAGAGTTACAAATCGTGTCAAGTATAATGTTTGGACAATTAGACCTTTTTTTTCTCGTACAGAGGCTCAAACTTTTTACACAACAAGATGTGGAGGAGACATCATACTATCTCTTAATGTCTTTTAATTAACCTTTTTGTTTTTTCTTTTATTGTAATATTTTTTCTTTTGTTCTTTTTATTTTGTATTACAAACTTTCTGGAATTTTCCTTTAGTAATGATAATACGTTGTAAGATAAATACGTCGTTATTTTTTTACAACAGCAACATACTTAGTCTTGCCGGAACGGGGTATATCGTCGTTTCTTTTTTTGCTAAATATAAAATGATAAAGATAATAACATAATGATGACGAAAATGCTCAAATATGAGAGTTTTTAAATGTAACACCCCGTAAATTTTTAAATAGCAGCGGAAGACTTAAACGGGGTAATTACCAATTAAATCACAGTCGAAGTATAGATAAACGTTAAAAGTAGAATTTATATCATTCAATGAAAACTCAATATTCAGATATTACATATTAGTTGTCAAAAGGGGTAGTTTTTCACCAAAAGTAATGATGAGTTTGAAAAGAATGATATAATTATTTGAATTAAAAGGGGGTAGATTTCCAATGCCCATGCCAAACTCTGTGCTTGAGATTCCTTAGTTACCTGAGATAAAACATGCTAAAAGGGTCAACACAAAGGTTGAGTGAATCCATAGTGTTTTATTTGTAATAGTTTGAATTAGTTTGAACACAAGTTGATTAGTAGTACAACGGTGATATCGTTGAAATAAAACAAATAGATATAAGATGGGTAGTAGCACAGCGGTGATATCGCTGTGTATAATATAGATATATTGCCCTAAGGCTCATGACACGCAAACCTTAACATCGGGTGTAATAATAAATGATATAAATAACCCACATCATAGCAATGATGTAGGTGATAATGCCCTCGTCGTAGGAGTTTGCCAAACTCTTGATAATTCGAATAAAGTGCATTTGGTTACCATTTCAGGCTAACTTCAAATGGGTCGTCAACTTCCAATAGATCTATTCACTGAATTCGCGTTCACTCCCAAGTGATTAATGGTTCATGATATGAGGGACTTTTTGGCAGGGTGGTAACTTAGGCAATATTAACTTAGCAATATCAATCAGGATAGCATACAAAAATATACTTGTGTTCAGATTTATAGCATGTATCTCCCCACGGGATTTGAAAACATAGTAAAAAGTGGGACTATGAACTCACCTTGGTGTAGCAGTAATCTGAAATGCAATAGAGTCAAATAGTGGATAGTAGTTCCGACGCGAGACCATAATGAGAGACAAAAGGGAAACGAGGCGATGACTATGGTGGTGGAGGTGGCCACAGCCGTGGTGGCTATGGTGGCGTCCTCGAACAGAACTCGACTCAAATAAGGCCCTAGCTTCGACCTCCTTTTCTCGATCTACATGGGTACGCCATGGATTTGACTCGCCGGAAGTTGGCCGGAAAAATAGAGCGGCTGCTGAAACCCTAAAGAGATGTGGATGAGATATGAGATTTGAGTGTGCCTCTCCCCTATTGCTTCGATCAGATATAAAGCAAAGAAAAGGGAAATCTTTGACCAAGCTTTCTTGGTGTGATTCCCGTGAAGAGTCACGTTTGAGCAAGGTCACTATCGAGTTCCCCCTCCTTCCAATATCCTCTCGTGTAGTGATAGTCAAAAGAAAAAGTTGATATTGATGGATCAATGTTGCTTGGTGAGATCGAGGGAAGTACAGAAAAAAAGAACAAAAGAAAGAGGAAGAAGATAAGAAAAGAAAGGTAGGGAGGCAGTTGCTATATTAAATAGGTGAATAAGTTAAACTTATGGATTCCCCATGTATTCCGTGTCCCGTTGAGCCAACGTGTAAATGTGGTACCTTGATTTGGCAAAAATGCGAGAAATACATTTCTGAGATCGTTTTTATAAAACTGGTATAAAAACAACGTTATCGATTCCGAAAATTAATTGTCGATCTTAACCCATAAATACTGTGGTGTCGGTACGCGTGCGAGCTATTCATGGTGAGTTCGAATTCGTTGGGGTGACTTGGTGATCGTTGCCATATATATATATATATATATATATATATATATATATATATATAATATATATATATATATATATATATATATATATATATATATATATATATATATATATATATATATATATATATATATTCGGTGACTAACATTATTAATGACATGAGATTTTTACGAGGTATTACAGTACCCACCCGTTAGACTGGATTCGTCCCGAATCCTAAGATGTGGTAGTAGTCGGAGTTGTGTTATCAAACAAGTGGGGGTATTTAGAACGGATTTGATCTTCGCGTTCCCATGTGTACTCTGGTCCTCTCTTAGAGTTCCATCTAACTTTGACAATAGGGATACGGCTTTGTTTCAATCGTTTGACATCTCCATCCAAGATTTCTATTGGTTCTTCATCACAGGTTAGCTTATCGTTAAGTCGAATTTCTTTTAAGGGAACGACAAGGGTTTCATCCGATAAACACTTCTTCAGGTTCGATACGTTGGTTCTATTAGTAGTCAAATGGCTAGTTTGGTGGTGCGCTTAACACGAATGGTAAAGTCTTGAAGAATGGTGTTGATTGCTACCAACAATCAGTTGGTTGATCCATTAGTGTACTTAGTGTTTAACACAGAAAGCATGGTTTCGGTTTAGGGGCTAAATGTAATCACCATCATGATTGTTATCGAGTACAGAAAGGTAAGCCTCAGTTACCCTTGGGGTTATGAGTCATTTGGTAGTTATCGAATTTACAGGTTGTCTGCTTGACGGTGGGATCCTTCGAAATCGGATGATGTGAAGTAAAGTGAGATGTCATAAGGTTAAGCTTCGTACAAATTCTTATGGTAGTGGTCGTAGGTAATCCCGTTGATTGTGGCTATGTTCGTTGGAAGGTTGTTTCTATGATGGCTAATGATGTAACTGGTCCTTGTAGAATAGAATATGCGGCGAGGCTAGACTGATTTCATGTGATAAGATGGTGTCGAAGTCTATTTGTGTTTATTAGTGCGGATGCCCATAACTTGCACAACTTTTATGTAAGGTTGTGATTTCTCAAAAGTAGTAGTAGAAATTCTAACTCTTTGCAAAAATTTTAGACAACTATCCCCAGCATAGCATGGTCCTACTTGAATTATGCATAGGTGATCAGGATTTGCATAATTAAAGTTTAACGATGCAATGTTGGATTTAGTTTAAAGGGAGGTATCGGTAACTCTGTTCGTAAAGTGGTAGCTTAATATATTTTTCAAAGAGGACTTAGTTCATAGGGTGATTATAGAATAGGTTGTAAAACGGTGTGTAGAAGAGTTTATAAAATGGTGACGGAAATTTTGGGTAAATGTACCTTAGTTTACAAATGTTGGCGAAACTGTTTGTTGGTCTATGGAATAGTATTAAAGTAGCAAATCGATTTATTGCATAAAATAAGGTAGTTCATAATATGTGAAATAGTTTATAGAACAATAGGGATGACCCTTTATTATTATTGGCAGTAAGGCTGCAATTTTTGAATTTTTTTTTTTTTTTTTTTTTTTTTTTTTTTTTTTTTTTTTTTTGTAGTAAAACGTTTTGTAGGGTAACGAAAAATTGGTTTGTGATGCATTGCGATATAGTTTGTTGTTTTATCAGCGGTTAATGTGGTGCTCAGAGGGGCAAAATAATTTATGAGTCAATAATAAAACTTGTAGGGTGTTTGCAACATAGTCTGTAGGGTGATTCGTAAAATAGCTTGTATGTCGATAGCGACACCGTTTATTATTTTTATAAGAGGGTAGTAAGGTAGTCAAATAGTCGAAAAATGGAAGCAAAGTGGTGGTTTATTGGATGGTAAAGTAGAGTAACGAAATGACTAATGGGATAGTGATAAACAATATATAAAGTTTTAGCGAAATGTTTTATAAAGTGATAGTAAATGATTTCACCAGATAGTAGCAAAACGGTCTGTAGGGTGTTTACAAAGTGGTTTACATGAAACTAACAAAACAACTCATAAGTTGATAGTGGTAGGGTATCAAGTTGGTATATTACATGGTAATAGTTTGTAAAATGGTATAATAATAGTTTATAGGATAAGTGGTAAAACATGGAGTGCAATGGGCGACTGTTGATATGAGATTGTGCACCAATTCAAGGTTCGTAGGAAAGTACTTATTAGAAGAGTGAGACATAGTAAGGATGTTCCTATTAATAGACATATGTAATACAACGAGATTAGCTCAACCATGATAAGGTCAGAATAAATCATGACCACCTTAATATGATATCATGTAGATACAATCACCACACATATGACGGAAAATCTCGGCTCTTTAGACCGATATCAATGCATAGCATAGTCGAACCACATGTCCAAATGATAACTTGTCTCAAATTTGTTATTCAACAAAGAGATACTACAAGCGTCACTAATTTGGCCATACGTCCCTTGGTTTGGATAGAAGCTATTGATGATAATAGTGCAGTCTAAGAACTACTTAGTGCTCTTCTGGGTGGGTCCTCAGTGGTGGTATGATGTGATGGTGGTGAAGGTGATGCTGATACAGGTGATGGTGATGAGGATGCTGGTGCTGGTGATGGTGGTATGATAGCTGGTGGTGGTACCAATGGGGCTGAAGGTGCACGTGCTCGTTTCCGGGCAGTGTACTTCCTAGGTGGGCCCCCTTGGCAAGGCACACAAAATTGCCCGAATGGTACGGGCTCATAAGGCTGTAGAAATCTGACTATCCTACGTCGGCGAACCGGTGCAGGTGGTGGTGGTATGGGTGAAGCCAAGTCGGAGAGTCGGAGTCAGACGACTCGTCATCCGCCTCTGACCCAGGGGAATGGTGAGTCAAAACTGGGGGTGGTGATGGAAGACAATCAGCAGGTAAAAACTGCTGGGTCTCCATGTACTGATCCCATGTCTGGGGACCGTACACAGGTGGAGTCGGGTGACAAGGAGATGTAACGGCTGGGGTAGGAGCAACCTCACCCTCCTCAAAGGGCTCAGTCTCTCCGGACATGGTTTCGGATAAGGTGGTAGTATGGTCAAATAGCATGGTGGTATCGGTGCCAGCATCTGATAAAATGATAACAGTAGTGGGTGGAGTAGCTGATGGTACCGGTGTCACTTCGGTCTCAACATCAGACAGAATGATGACGGGGATTGGGGGAGACATGGTACTGTAATATCCCAATAATAATAAGTGTAAGTCATTAATAATATAAATATGCATTAGTCATAATAACATTCGTAGGTGATAAAACTAATTCGTTATGCATAATCTGCCAAGCAAATCTCAATGCATGTGTTAATAAAGTGTTAATATTCATTCATTATGCATAATCTGCCAAGCAAATCTCAATGCAAAAGTTCGTAAGTGTTGGCACGGAGGGCAAAGGGTGGTAGAGTTTTAAAAAAAATGGTCCTTTTAGAAATCACGGTTATAGTCCAATGTTTTAAAAAAAAATCAATTAGTTCTCTATAACCTAGGCTCTGATGCCAATCTGTAACACCCCGTAAATTTTTAAATAGCAGCGGAAGACTTAAACGGGGTAATTACCAATTAGATCACAGTCGAAGCATAGATAAACATTAAAAGTAGAATTTATATCATTCAATGAAAACTCAATATTCAGAGATTACATATTAGTTGTCAAAAGGGGTAGTTTTTCACCAAAAGTGATGATGAGTTTGAAAAGAATGATATAATTATTTGAATTAAAAGGGGGTAGATTTCCAATGCCCATGCCAAACTCCGTGCTTGAGATTCCTTAGTTACCTGAGATAAAACATGCTAAAAGGGTCAACACAAAGGTTGAGTGAATCCATAGTGTTTTATTTGTAATAGTTTGAATTAGTTTGAACACAAGTTGATTAGTAGTACAACGGTGATATCGTTGAAATAAAACAAATAGATATAAGATGGGTAGTAGCACAGCGGTGATATCGCTGTGTATAATATAGATATATTGCCCTAAGGCTCATGACACGCAAACCTTAACATCGGGTGTAATAATAAATGATATAAATAACCCACATCATAGCAATGATGTAGGTGATAATGCCCTCGTCGTAGGAGTTTGCCAAACTCTTGATAATTCGAATAAAGTGCATTTGGTTACCATTTCAGGCTAACTTCAAATGGGTCGTCAACTTCCAATAGATCTATTCACTGAATTCGCGTTCACTCCCAAGTGATTAATGGTTCATGATATGAGGGACTTTTTGGCAGGGTGGTAACTTAGGCAATATTAACTTAGCAATATCAATCAGGATAGCATACAAAAATATACTTGTGTTCAGATTTATAGCATGTATCTCCCCACGGGATTTGAAAACATAGTAAAAAGTGGGACTATGAACTCACCTTGGTGTAGCAGTAATCTGAAATGCAATAGAGTCAAATAGTGGATAGTAGTTCCGACGCGAGACCATAATGAGAGACAAAAGGGAAACGAGGCGATGACTATGGTGGTGGAGGTGGCCACAGCCGTGGTGGCTATGGTGGCGTCCTCGAACAGAACTCGACTCAAATAAGGCCCTAGCTTCGACCTCCTTTTCTCGATCTACATGGGTACGCCATGGATTTGACTCGCCGGAAGTTGGCCGGAAAAATAGAGCGGCTGCTGAAACCCTAAAGAGATGTGGATGAGATATGAGATTTGAGTGTGCCTCTCCCCTATTGCTTCGATCAGATATAAAGCAAAGAAAAGGGAAATCTTTGACCAAGCTTTCTTGGTGTGATTCCCGTGAAGAGTCACGTTTGAGCAAGGTCACTATCGAGTTCCCCCTCCTTCCAACATCCTCTCGTGTAGTGATAGTCAAAAGAAAAAGTTGATATTGATGGATCAATGTTGCTTGGTGAGATCGAGGGAAGTACAGAAAAAAAGAACAAAAGAAAGAGGAAGAAGATAAGAAAAGAAAGGTAGGGAGGCAGTTGCTATATTAAATAGGTGAATAAGTTAAACTTATGGATTCCCCATGTATTCCGTGTCCCGTTGAGCCAACGTGTAAATGTGGTACCTTGATTTGGCAAAAATGCGAGAAATACATTTCTGAGATCGTTTTTATAAAACTGGTATAAAAACAACGTTATCGATTCCGAAAATTAATTGTCGATCTTAACCCATAAATACTGTGGTGTCGGTACGCGTGCGAGCTATTCATGGTGAGTTCGAATTCGTTGGGGTGACTTGGTGATCGTTGCCATATATATAAATATATGTAAAAAAATTTAGTCCGCAAAAAAGGTTATTTAACATAAATTGATATTATTCGGTGATTAACATTATTAATGACATGGGATTTTTACGAGGTATTACATTAAAGAATAATAATATGTAACTAGTTTCTGAAATCAAATTGTGGCATGCGTATTTTGAGCATTAACTTGAATTTTTTTTTTTTTTTTTTTTTTTAGAAAATTTTTTTTTTTTTTTTTTTTTTTTATATAGAAATTTTTTTTAGTTTATAAATGACAATGTTAAGCATGCTATAAGATACTTTACTTTTGTCATTATCTTATCATCGTTAATTGATAGTGACAGTTTACAAAATGATGAATATGTTTAACAACATTAGAGTATAACATATCAGCAATGTATGTTACGACTGCCATGGAAGGTGTAGGACGCGCTCGAGCTACAAAGGGTCACGGTCATCCCAACGTGGCATAAGGACTATGTTATGGGATAACTATCCATTGTTTAGGTGTTAGGATAAGTAGTGTGAAATTTATGTTTAGGATATCTTTGAGTCGTATTAGGAAAGTGTCACTATTTTGGATATCTATCTTGTAATCGACTTGTGATACAAATTAGGGTTTATTCGGTATTTATACACCACGCCATTCATTAATGAAAGGTATGATTTGTCTAATAAAAATATCTCTGGTTTTCTTTTCTAATATTCTCAAGGAGCTTGCGCCCGCTTGAAGTGGTGCCCTATCTCGATACAACCTCAACGGGTCGTATCAATTGGTGCTTTCATTAAGAGTCCTCGTTGAGAGGGCTACCAAAACTGTTCATCGATCACTATTCACGGGTACTGTTCACAAAGTACTGTTCATCGGTGCTGTTTATCAGAAATTTTTTTCTGTTCTTCGAAATACTGTTCATGGCATCGGGCAACAGGGATCGGGACACACTATCTAAGCTCTTGCAAATGGATATCGTGGCCGAATATCAAAGTGAGTTTGAGGTACTTATAAATCGAGTAACGGGGATTTCTGAAAACTTACTTAAATCGTTTTATATCTCTGGCCTTAAACCGGCTCTGCAATGTGCACTTTTAAGGTCAAATCCCACAACTTTAGGTGAAGCTTTTTCATTAGCCCGTGCAACGGAAGCACGCTTCACGGATCTACAACTTTGGGAACTGTTGAGGTCGAATCCTACAACTTTGGGAGAAGCCTTATCCTTAGCCCGTACAAAAGCGGCTTGTTTGGAGGACCAATGGCCCATTATAGCCATCACCAAACCAAGCGACGTCAACTCAGGGGAACCAGTGGATCATATGGTAATTGATCACCAGGTACCAATCAAACCAATTGCAGCAGAAAAGAGTATGGAAGAAAGTAATAGCCAACGTTAACAAATTCCTCTCGTAGCAACAAGAGAAGATGGAGGAAACATGTTGGAGCCTCATGGCCAGGTAAATAAGATAGATGATGTTGGGCAGAAACGTAAGCCACCTGATGTAGTGTTAGAGTATACATTTGTGACTAAAATATGCATTTGTGAATCAAAGTATCCCGCTGCGAGTCCAGTTTGGTTGATTTTCAATCAAAGTATGAAGTTTTATGCTATGAAAGAATATTTGAACTCATTGTCAGACCGATGTGCCAACATTTGTGTAGGCATACTTTGCGCTTTGAGTATGATCTGCAAGAGGCAAATTCACAACTCAAAACATGTGATCCACAAGGGACTAAACTACAAGTCAATTGGGATCCTGGGGTTACATGAGGCAAGATTTTGAAGCAGCACCTTGAGGACAAGGTGACTTTGAAGGAGAGGGGAATGCAACGACTGCTATGGAAGGTGTAGGACGCCCTCGAGCTACAAAGGGTCACGGCCATCCCAACGTGGCATAAGGACTATGTTACGGGATAACTATCTATTGTTTAGGTGTTAGGATAAGTATTGTGAAAGTTATGTTTAGGATATCTTTGAGTCGTATTAGGAAAGTGTCATTGTTTTGGATATCTATCTTGTAATCGACTTGTGATACAAGTTAGGGTTTATTCGGTATTTATATACCGTGTCATTCATTAATGAAAGGTATGATTTGTCTAATAAAAATATCTCTGGTTTTCTTCTCTAATATTCTCAAGGAGCCTGCACCCGCTTGAAGTGGTGCCCTATCTCGATATAACCTCAACGGGTCATATCAATTGGTGCTTTCATTGAGAGTCCTCGTTGAAGGCTACCAAATTAGGGTTCCAATTTCAAAAAAAAAATAATAAAAAAAAAATAAAAAAAACAAAAAAAAAATGTTCATCGATCACTATTCACGACTACTATTCACAAAGTACTGTTCTTCGAGATACTGTTCATGGCATCGGGCAACAGGGATCAGGACGCACCATCTAAGCTCTTGCAAATGGATATCGTGGCCGAATATCAGAGTGAGTTTGAGGTACTTATAAATCGAGTAACGGGGATTTCTAAAAACTTACTTAAATCGTTTTATATCTCTGGCCTTAAACCGGCTCTACAATGTGCACTCTTAAGGTCAAATCCCACAACTTTAGGTGAAGCTTTTTCATTAGCCCGTGCAACGGAAGCACGCTTCACGGATCTACAACTTTGGGAACTGTTGAGGTCGAATCCTACAACTTTGGGAGAAGCCTTATCCTTAGCCCGTACAAAAGCGGCTTGTTTGGAGGACCAATGGCCCATTATAGCCATCGCCAAACCAAGCGACGTCAACTCAGGGGTAACCAGTGGATCATTAGGTAATTGATCACCAGGTACCAATCAAACCAATTGCAGCAGAAAAGAGTATGGAAGAAAGTAATAGCCAACGTAACAAATTCCTCTCATAGCAACAAAGAAGATGGAGGAAACATGTTGGAGCCTCATGGCCAGGTAAATAAGATAGATGATGTTGGGCAGAAACGTAAGCCACCTGATGTAGTGTTAGAGTATACATTTGTGACTAAAATATGCATTTGTGAATCAAAGTATCCCGCTGCGAGTCCAGTTTGGTTGATTTTCAATCAAAGTAATGAAGTTTTATGCTATGAAAGAATATTTGAACTCATTGTCAGACCGATGTGCCAACATTTGTGTAGGCATACTTTGCGCTTTGAGTATGATCTGCAAGAGGCAAATTCACAACTCAAAACATGTGATCCACAAGGGACTAAACTACAAGTCAATTGGGATCCTGGGGTTACATGAGGCAAGATTTTGAAGCAGCACCTTGAGGACAAGGTGACTTTGAAGGAGAGGGGAATGCAACGACTGCATGGAAGGTGTAGGACGCCCTCGAGCTACAAAGGGTCACGGCCATCCCAACTGGCATAAAAGGGCTATGTTACGGGATAACTATCTATTGTTTAGGTGTTAGGATAAGTATTGTGAAAGTTATGTTTAGGATATCTTTGAGTCGTATTAGGAAAGTGTCATGTTTTGGATATCTATCTTGTAATCGACTTGTATACAAGTTAGGGTTATTCGGTATTTATATACCGTGTCATTCATTAATGAAAGGTATGATTTGTCTAATAAAAATATCTCTGGTTTTCTTCTCTAATATTCTCAAGGAGCCTGCACCCGCTTAAAGTGGTGCCCTATCTCGATATAACCTCAACGGGTCATATCAATTGGTGCTTTCATTGAGAGTCCTCGTTGAGAGGGCTACCAAATTAGGGTTCCAATTTCAAAAAAAAAATAATAATAAAAAAAATAAAAAAAAACAAAAAAAAAACTGTTCATCGATCACTATTCACGGCTACTGTTCACAAAGTACTGTTCTTCGAGATACTGTTCATGGCATCGGGCAACAGGGATCAGGACGCACCATCTAAGCTCTTGCAAATGGATATCGTGGCCGAATATCAGAGTGAGTTTGAGGTACTTATAAATCGAGTAACGGGGATTTCTAAAAACTTACTTAAATCGTTTTATATCTCTGGCCTTAAACCGGCTCTACAATGTGCACTCTTAAGGTCAAATCCCACAACTTTAGGTGAAGCTTTTTCATTAGCCCATGCAACGGAAGCACACTTCACGGATCTACAACTTTGGGAACTGTTGAGGTCGAATCCTACAACTTTGGGAGAAGCCTTATCCTTAACCCGTACACAAGCGGCTTGTTTGGAGGACCAATGGCCCATCATAGCCATCGCCAAACCAAGCGACGTCAACTCAGGGGAACCAGTGGATCATTAGGTAATTGATCACCAGGTACCAGTCAAACCAATTGCAGCAGAAAAGAGTATGGAAGAAAGTAATAGCCAACGTCAACAAATTCCTCTCGTAGCAACAAGAGAAGATGGAGGAAACATATTGGAGCCTCATGGCCAGGTAAATAAGATAGATGATGTTGGGAAGAAACGTAAGCCACCTGATGTAGTGTTAGAGTATACATTTGTGACTAAAATATGCATTTGTGAATAAAAGTATCCCGCTGCGAGTCCAGTTTGGTTGATTTTCAATCAAAGTAATGAAGTTTTATGCTATGAAAGAATATTTGAACTCATTGTCAGACCGATGTGCCAACATTTGTGTAGGCATACTTTGCGCTTTGAGTATGATCTGCAAGAGGCAAATTCACAACTCAAAACATGTGATCCGCAAGGGACTAAACTACAAGTCAAAGTTTGGGATCCTGGGGTTACATGAGGCAAGATTTTGAAGCAGCACCTTGAGGACAAGGTGACTTTGAAGGAGAGGGGAATGTTACGACTGCCATGGAAGGTGTAGGACGCGCTCGAGCTATAAAGGGTCACGGCCATCCCAACATGGCATAAAGACTATGTTACAGGACTATCTATTGTTTAGGTGTTAGGATAAGTATTGTGAAAGTTATGTTTAGGATATCTTTGAGTCGTATTAGGAAAGTGTCATCGTTTTGGATATCTATCTTGTAATCGACTTGTGATAAAAGTTAGGGTTTATTCGGTATTTATATACCACGTCATTCATTAATGAAAGGTATGATTTGTCTAATAAAAATATCTCTGGTTTTCTTCTATAATATTTTCAAGGAGCTTGCGCCCGCTTGAAGTGGTGTCATATCTAGATACAACCTCAACAGGTCGTATCAATGTATGAGGGAAACTCGATTCAGTTTGGTCTGTGGTCCATTTAGCTCAACCATATTTCAAACAACAAACGAATAAGAAGAAGAAGAAGAAGAAGAAGAAGAAGAAGAAGAAGAAGAAGAAGAAGAAGAAGAAGAAGAAGTTTTCAACCTACGTTCGAGTTTTTCCGTTAGAAACCATCCCATTCAAACTGCATAGGAGTTTTAAATTACTAAATTAGTTGGGTTAAATCTAGTTGTGAGCTTGAGATCTATTATGCATAGTTGTTAAGATCCCGATCCTGATCTTAGGATTTTACGATTTTACGATTCTACAAAGCAAAAATGATCCAGATCCTACGTAGGATCTTAACAAGCTTAAGATCTTATAGGATCCCGATCTTGACTTTAGGATCTTAAGATATACTCCGATCCGATCTTAATTTTCTCGAACCGCAAACTAAAAAACTACAATTTTATGGTTTATGTTTTTATATAATGCAAAACACAACATATGATTCTTTTTAAACATTCAATATTCATAATTTATTACAACATTTTCATAAAATATTCACATAATTTCATGTTTATAATATATAATAATCTGTAGATTTGAATAATATTACAAAAATCATTAAAAAAATAGCATTATATTAGTATCTTTGGATCCCGATCCGATCTTACGATCACGATCTTGCAAAGAAGAAAACGATCCTAAGTAGGATCCCGATCTTGAAAACCTTGCTATTATGTATAAGGTTAGAATTGCTTTTCCGCTAAACAATACATCTGCTATAAATACATAAATACACATGTAAATCAAACAAAAAATCAATTAATGTTATAACTCTTTTATCTTCTTACTCAACTAACTAATAAAGGTGATATTATAATATATACTAAAACTCATTTTTGATTATGCAATAATGGTGGGTCATTATGTGTTTTTTATGCCATAAACTTGAAGACCATTGGGCTACCTGATATGTTTAAGGTAAAAAAAAAATAGTTTTATATGTATGAAGGTATTGTGGCTCCATGTGATTGGCCGGTTCCAAGGCCACAAGTTACTGTTCACGCACTCGCCTGCTAATTACCTCCTTAATACAAACTGTTTCGGATTTTAGCGAGGTACACCGCTTTACTTATACCGACATACAATCTAAACCATACATGTGTACATCAGCCATCGTCTTCTTCTGACAATGAACCTTCTTGAATACAGTAGTTTGGTTCAATCCGCTCGATCCCGAATGGAAGATTTCCGAGATCTTTTCGGGCGAACTCCCGTAAGCGATTTCCTCAATCTTTGTCCTCGAATACTCTTTATCATTCATTAGCATTTAATTTTCGGTAATTACTTATTTCATTTACGTATTTTATTCATTTTACTATTTCTTTCCAGTTAGGGTTTTTAAAATTTGGGGGTTTCCTTAATTATTTACATTTAGGTATTCCTTTAATTTTAATCTTCAGTTCCAATTAGGGTTGTTAAAATTTGGGGGTTTTCTTAATGATTTACCATTAACCCTAAAACACAGCATAATGATCCACCATTAATGGTAAAGAAAAATGGTTTTTACTATACATTATAATATAATAATATAATTATAATTTGGTTTTTTTTTTTTTTTTTTTTTTTTTTTTTTTTAATTTAGTTGTTTTCTTCATTTCTTTTGCAGATGGGGTTGCTCATAATGTTTGCACCTAACCATGTTAATTTTTTTTTTTTTTTTTTTTTTTTTTTTTTTTTTTTTTTTTTTTTTTTTTTTTTTTTTAATAAAAACCATTTACTTGCCTATTTATGGTTAGTAATATAAAAATAAATTTTTTTTTGGCTTAAACATAATAGGTGGCCCAATGGTCTTCAAGTTTATGGCATAAAAAACACATAATGACCCACCATCATTGCATAATGAAAAATGGGTTTTAGTATATATTATAATTATTTATATGTTGTACATATGCATTGTTTACTGAAGCCTGTATGTTTGTGTGCCATCCATAACATGATTGTGTGTGCACACACAGCAAGTGTTTGGTAACGTTAAGTGAGTTGATATGTTCGTATAAACCGTGGTGACAAATATATAAGACACAACAGCAGTTACCATCATCTATAATAGATATAGATGGTCTCATTGTTGGTTTTGTCTGTTGCTTGCATCTGATGATCTTTTAAATATGTTGTCTTGCTGCAGAAGTTGGAAGGATGGTAGAGTGCAACAACCAGTTGCCTCAGCAACCTCTACGTTTGCAGCAAGACAATACTACTATAGGATTATGTTGTGTATTATGCGTAAAACTTGAATTTGATTGGGCCACTTGTTCCCATTGTTAATTCTATTATACCAATTCAGTATCTTTTGTCCTCCTATTCTTTTGACCTTAATAAGTATACCTTACGCAGGGTGCCTGTATACTAATGGCCTATATTGATGATCTGTTGCTTACTGAATCAAATGGTATTCGTCATACAAAGTTGTAACCGTAGCTTGGCGGGGCAATTACCGGATGGCGCGATAGCATATGTGCTATTGTGCAACTGCAGTTATTTGCAGCCATGTTGGTACAATCATTGGTGATCACCCTCTAGTACAAACTTCTTTGAATAAGTAGAGTAAAACATCTTTGCTTATAGCGGTACGCAATGCAAAACATTCATGTGTATACTAAACATCTGCTATCTTTTTTTAAGATTGTTTCAATGGAGTATAGTAATGGGCTATGATGATTGACTGTAGATTACTGAACCAAATGATATCGGTCAAACGAAGTTGGAACCGTAACTTGGCGGGGCAATCACCGGATGACGCAGTAGCATACTTGCTATTGTGCAACCGTGTTTATTTGTAGCCATGGCGGTATTCTGGGGTTTTTGACCGTCTCCCATTTAAAAATCTGAGCCTAATGGTTTATTGTATCCGTTTTGTGGTATCTAAGTTTTTAAACAAGTTTATATATATCGTTGAATAAAACTACTATATTCAACAAGCTTCATTGTTAGAATAAAGACATGGTTAATGCACACATGTATGGTTTACATTGTATATCGGTATAAGTAAACCTGATTTATCTCAGTAAAATCCGAAGCAGTGTGTATTAGGGGGTAACTACTAAAGACAGTACGTGAACATGAATTTTCGGCCTTGCAATGGCCCAATCATAGACGACCACAATGGGGAGGTATATACTTTCTTTTTCTTTTTTTTTTTTTTACTTATTTATTTTAACATAACAGGTGGCCCAATGGGGTAAAAGCTTATTACATAAAACACAAAATAATCACCCCACTATTAACGTCATTCGTTGGTTTACTTAGGGTAGGGCTATGATGATTGAAACCTATTTTCTGAGACTAATGAATTGGGTAGTCAAAGATTGTAACTGTAACTTGGCACGGCAAAGACTGGATGGCATTATTATGCAACCGTTGTTTTTTGCAGCCATGGCTGGTCATAAATCTTTTTCACCCTGTTTGGCTATAAAATCTGAGCCTAATAACTGCCTTTGTATATGCATGATTGTTTTATTTTAAATTTAGAGTGTTATTCTATTGTAGTAGACGACCGTATTTTATGCATCTTGGCAGGTTTTTTATACTGTTTCTGGTGTTTACCTTTGGCCCGTTTGGTGTTGGTAAGCCCAAACCCGGAAAACACAAATGTAACATCTAACATCGTCTGCCAATATTGGCAAATAAAGAACGTGGTGCACTTTAAAGTGCAAAGTTTCCAGCCAACAAGGGTTTTTTTTTTTTTTTTTTTTTTTTTTTTTTTTTTTTTTTTTTTTTTTTAATTTAAATTTTCAAAGGAAACAGACATGTTTGTCAGCCAGACTCTTTCTGCTTTAAATCCCACCACGTTCATCATAGTTACCCATTCTGAGTTTCCATACAGTTCGTTTTGTTTTTTCAACAGTCTAGCAAATCGCTTGGTGCAGGCCTTTGCATAAAGGGAGTTGAAACTACAAAAGGAACTGTAAGGGAACTCAGAAGGGTTAACTATGATGCTTTATACCTGTTACGCAAAAGGCAATGATGAACTTTTTGCGTATTAACTTTTCATATGTGTGGCTCACGCATCTCCGTATCTTGGCACGGTAACAAGGACTCTTATATGGTTGCAGCCACGGCGGGTGCGTAGGGTGGCTCAATGAATTGCAGATCTGAGCCTATTTCTAAAAATCAATAGCACCATTGGAGATGATTTATGTCATCCATTAAATATGTTTTTTGCATATTGCCAAACTCAGTTTCATAAAAGGCTCTTTTCTATCACAAACGTTAAATATTGGATGTCAATATTGGCAAACAAAGAATACGATGTATTCTTCGTTTGTTAATATTGACATATGATGTTCAATGTGGCTGCCTGCTCTTACCTTTCTTCTCCAGTTCCTTTTGTTATTTCAATGGGCTAGCAATGCGTCTGGTGTAGGCCATTGTGTAAAGTCTAACTGAAGTAACAAAAGGAACTAGAGAGGGAGATAAGAGCTTCCAGCTATGTTGGCATTGGGACAGTTTTACAATCGAATCATGGGTATATGAGATGAGGAGACGCTGCTGACTCCAATGTTGATTGCAAAAGGCAATGATGAACTTTCTGCTTATTAACTGTTTCATGAGTATGGCTCACGTATCCCCATATCTTGGCACGGTAACCAGGAGTCTTATATGGTTGCAGCCATGGCAGGTGCTTTTTTAAGACTGTTTCAATGCAGTATAGTAATGGCCTATGATGATTGACTATTGATTACTGAACCAGATGATATTGGTCAAACAAAGTTGGAACCGTAACTTGGCGGGGCAATCACCGGATAGCGCAGTAGCATACTTGCTATTGTGCAACCGTGTGTATTTGCAGCCATGGCGGTATTATGAGGTTTTTGACCATTTCCCATTTAAAAATCTGAGGCTAATGCTTTATTGTATCCGTTTTGTGGTATCTAAGTTTTTAAACAAACTTATATATATCGTTGAATAAAACTACTGTATTCAACAAGCTTCATTGTTAGAATAAAGACATGGTTAATGTACACATGTATGGTTTACATTGTATATTGGTATAAGTAAACCTGATTTATCTCAGTAAAATCCGAAGCAGTGTGTATTAGGGGGTAACTACTAAAGACCGTACGTGAACTGGAATTTTCGTCCTTACAATGGCCCAATCATAGTCGGCCACAATGGGTAGGTATATACTAATATTTTATTTATTTATTTATTTATTTATTTTTATTTTTTATTTATTTTTTATTTTATTTTAACATAACAGGTGGCCCAATGGGGTAAAAGTTTATTAAATAAAACACAAAATAATCACCCCACTATTAACATCATTCGTTGGTTTTACTTAAGGTAGGGTTATGATGATTGAAACCTATTTTCTGAGACTAATGAATTAGGTAGTCAAAGATTGTAACCGTAACTTGGCAAGGCAAAGACTGGATGGCATCATTATGCAACCGTTGTTCTTTGCAGCTATGGCTGGTCATAAATCTTTTTCACCCTGTTTGGCTATAAAATCTGAGCCTAATAACTGCCTTTGTATATGCTTGATTGTTTTATTTTAAATTTAAAGTGTTACTCTACTGTAGTAGACGACCGTCTTTTATGCATCTTGGCAGGTTCAGTGCTACAAAAGCTTCTAATAATCGGACGTTTGCATTTAATCATAAGAGCAACCACAGGTATTGTACATCGTGTTTCAATATTAGAAAATGAAGACTATTTGGTATTCTTTATTTGTCGATACTAACAGTTGATGTTCTGTGTCTGTCATGGTAAATTTTTTTTTTTTTTTTGCATATTCGTAACTGCAAATCCACAAAAGGCCCTGATCAACAATAGGGTACAATTATGAAAGATAGATGAGAAACAGAAGGGAATGGTGTGACAAGTGATTTGGTGCAAATTACTTCTTTGCACCATCCTCTTTTGTTACCCATCTATCTTTCATAATTGAACCGTATTTTTTATCAGGACCTTTTGTGGAACTGGATTTGCGAATATGCGAAAACAAACTTACCATGACATACACAGGACATCAACTTTTAGTATCGGCAAATAAAGAAAACAAAATACTCTTCATTTCCTAATATTGACAAGCGATGTACATCATCTGTGATTGTTGTCGTGGTTAAATGCATTCGACGGCTTATCATAACCTTTTGTACCACTGAACTTGCGAAGATGCATAAAACACAGTTTTGTTTGAGATTCTTTATCTGCTTAAACTTTTTAACAAGATACCAGTTTTTTGAGTCGAGTCAAAGGGTACATTTACCCAAAAAATTGTGCCATAAATTGTTAGTTCAATTATTAAAAGTGTGCAAGTTTATTATACAAAAACTGTGTTTGCAACAATGGTTTATGTGTTGGTCGCCAAACTTACGGTTGAGGTAACGTGCATCTTGACGATGCAGATTATTGGATCTGCACCCATTGTGTACGGTAACACATGTTTTTTTTAAATTTTTCAGGTTTTTTGAATGTGTTTTGCAGATGCCATTGCTAATGATCTTTGCACCTAACAATGTTCAGGTCTTTCTTTCCAATTTTGTTCTTACTGAAGATCATTTTACTTGCGTATTTATACTGTGGAATTACTTATATGTTGTGCATATGCATTCTTCATTGCAGCCTTTGTGTTTGCAGGGCATCCATAGCATGATCGTGGATGCAGGGACAATAAGTGTTTCGTAACGTGAAGTGATTTTATATGTTGCTATAAACAATGCCCACAAATATATACAAAACAATGAAAGTTACCATCATCTATAAAAAATATAGATGGTTCCATTGTTGGTTGTGCACTTTCATTGCATCTGCTGATCCTTTAAATATGTTGTGTTGCTGCGGAAGGTGGAAGAAGGTCCATTGTCAGAAGAAGAGCATGATTAGTGTGCACATATATGGTTTACATTGTCTATCGGTATAAGTAAAGATGATCAGTTTCTATAAATAAATGGGCTATGAAGATTAATGATGCGTGGTTTTGCGACCTTACAACAGGTTTTACCTCTCGAGGGATCTCAAGAGGCTTACAACCCCACCAGGCAGTGTACCTGACCGATGTAGTATAGTGTAGTGGTAAGTACGGGGGATTGATCGTTCTCCACAGGGAATAGTGTTCGTTAGGTATGAAAAATTACTCTAATAGGTCTAAGGGTGAGAGAAGATTCTTTTTATGTTTTTATATATTTTTTTTTTGGAAAGCAAGTAAAATCTCGGGTTTGAAAGAGTGGGCGGAATTAGTTGCTAGTCAACAAACCCAAATTACTACGAATGCAAATTAAATAAAATAACAGAAAATGAAAATGTTGGTGAAAACTTATGTGGAGGGAAATGTGTTTACTTAGATTTCCTTACTCCCTAACTATCTTTTACCGGTTGATTAGTGTGTATTAGTCGCGTGGATGACGGGTGTATTCCTTAATACCATTCGTGGGGTGGCGTACGTACTTCCCCAACTCTACAAGCTCCTACTTCACTCCTATGTCGAGCCGGCTAGGAAGCTCCTAACATGGGATCACTAGAATTCGCTTGTGCATTAAATACAACCATAAAAACCTTTAGTACGCATTGGTTCATGTTTCTTAAGACGTTCAAGCAAGTTACCGAATAGGAAGTTAGCCAGTTTTCTTAAGCCTAACATAGATGAACAATCATCCAATACAACTAACAACACACTAATAACCAATAATCAATAGCTAGGTTTCATTAGATCTAAGCAAACACAAGATAAATCTAGCCTAACATGTTAAACAAAAGACAAGAATAAGATAGAATCAAACAACACATAGACATATTGAATGATTAATTGATAACTTATCTTCAATGTAACATGGAAGATCTCAAGGCAAAAAGCCTTGAAAGAGCTGCCAAATTCGTCCTAGGGTTTTCACACACAAAGTTCCCCAATAAGTTCCACACTAATGACAAAAAATTAGAAAACTATATATAGACTTTTGGATCTGACGGCGTCACGTTATGGAGTGTGACGCCGTCACCTCGCCGCTTTTAGGGTTCTCGGATGACCTTCTTGACGTCGTCCCTCTTTAGCTCTCCAAAATCCGTTCTGGCTTATCAAGGCTTGACGCCGTCAGACTATGAACGTGACACCGTCCCTCTTTGAATTATAACGTGACGACCTTGATCAGATTAAAGCGTGACGCCGTCAGAATTTCCATGCAATTTCTCTGGCTTATCATGGGTAAATTTCACATCCACCACTTTTGCCAAGCCATGACGCCGTCCAGGGTTAAATATGACGCCGTCAAAGGTAACTTTCAGCCGATTTTTGAGACTTTGCCGTTTTCTTCACTTTTATGCTCCAAAAACTTCCAAAATGCCTCCTTTTCCAGATTTCTTCTCAAAAGTACCTAAAATGACAAAAGGAACGATTTAGGGCGATATTTGATCAAATAAATACGATTTAGGGCTTAAATGACCCCTTAAAAGCGGTACACTTTTCGCTTCATCAAATACCCTTACACTTGAGATTTGCTTGTCCTCAAGCAAATGCGCTTTTATTCTAATCAAAATACAAGTTAGGGGTCATTTAATGCAAACATAAAAGTAATTACAACAAATATTCGTTCCACTTTAATCATAATAAGCACGGAGATTACAAACTAGCACCTCACAAGTAGTGTTTAGATACTCACATCTCTCAAGTGTCATCAAAATAAATCTCATAAATGAAAACGGATAATATCTCTCACTACCTGTCATAGCAAACAGATTACCATAGGCTTGGGAAAGGATCAAAAACCTCCTCCACTAGGCGTAAGCACCTAAGATAAACTATCAAAGAGGGCTTTTAAACGGGTTATAACGTTAGGTGTAGGGAAAAGGAAAACACGGTTTTGTTGGATAAAGGATATTTTACTGGTGGCGAGTTAAAGATCTTGATTAATTACATGTACTATACAATGTTGCTAAGCCAAGACTCGACTCAATATTAAGTTAATGAAAGAAAATAACAAAAACATAAAATAAACATAAAATAAAACGGGATGGTAGTCCGTATGTTTTTTCTACTTTTCTTTTTCTCAATTTATTTTTGTATTTTTCTTGATTTTTTCGATTTTTTTTTTTTTTTTTTTTTTTTTGCATACACTTTTGCCCTACCATCCA
The DNA here is from genome assembly GCA_021014915.2 of Artemisia tridentata subsp. tridentata. NCBI lineage: Eukaryota > Viridiplantae > Streptophyta > Magnoliopsida > Asterales > Asteraceae > Artemisia > Artemisia tridentata. The sequence continues at coordinate 355,221,362 of CP139504.1, read as the reverse complement.
AAATAATACATCATAGGGGCATTGCATTCCCCTTACACTTGAACCTTTACATAACTTTACAAATAACTATTCTAATGACTCGAATTAAGATAATCAAAACACTTAGAGTACTTTTAAAATATTTAGCACATATGGGGGTAATAAATGATGATCTTCCCCATTACTCCATTACACTAGTACTTTACCCATGAGTCCCAATCGTCCCAAAACAATATGTACAAGGATATGACTCGACTTAGCAACCATGTAATCAACTAGATGATTAACTTGGGTTTAAACAAATGTTGTCACAATAATGCACTAAAAATGAGTGCATACAAGGTAGGCTAAGGCGATTTGGGTGTACATTTTAGTGGGGTGTAACAAATTCTTCCTTTAAGTAAAATGCTTAAAGGTCGAAACGAAAAGATAGGCTCTGAGGGGTGTACTAGGGGTATCGTGTACTAAAAATGAGTACAACGCAAAGGGTGTGGGAGAATTACTTGACCAATGTAGCCAATGTAATTATAACAAAAACACAGGTGTAAAACAATGGGTTAATCCTAATGCCTCTTATCATGTAGTAAATCTAACTACACGAATGTAGTCTCACTTGTGGCCTCGGAATGGTCCTAACGCAAGTTCTAGAATCTAAGTGCTACCGGTACACACATCATAGCAAAATGCTTTTCCTACCAATTCTAGGGGCGAACCTCACATATTTGGGGGTGGAAATTTTTTTTAGTGGTACGGTTTTTGTGCTAGTCATATAACTCCTATCCGTGAGACGCTCATTAAGATCAAAGTTTCACTCCTATATGTTGTAAAAAATTTTAAATTTGGCACTAAAATTACCCTAACAGGTATTTATCTCAGTTTTATTACACATCTACTATTAAACAAAAATCAAGCGCAATTGTATTCTCTAATCGTACTTTTACCCCCCCCCCCCTTACACTTAAGATGAACATTGTCCCCAATGTTCAAATAACAAGATGTAAAAGTAAATAAGGTAAAAGAATGAAATCAAATACTCCCCTGATTCGTTTGGTGGATAAAGAGGTAACATGGTTAGATCTTCTTCCAAGGTAATGTTGAAGCTTCAAGACTAATGCATCGCCAAAAGCTAGATTCCACATACATCTCCTTGTCCAAAATAACCTGTTAAACCTGAGAAAACAAACACGAAAACCTGCATAACATCGGCGGGATAAATCTATATAAGGATATAATGCTTGTGGAATGATTATTTTGCAGATTCATGGAGTTTATAAGTTAGAGATTTAATGAAAACTTTTTATGATTCCGGTAGAAAAACAAAACTTTCAAAAATTTCAGAGAATTAAAACCTGACGCCGTCAGGTTGTAAGGCCTGATGCTGTCAGAAATGATCTGACAGAATTCTCATGTTAAGTTTCCGGAAAATTTCTGGAAAAACCTATACCTTACTTCCTGGAATTTCTGCAAAACATCATTATGACTCGATACAAGCATTTGACTCAAACAATTACTAATATGTATGTTAATTTATTATTGTTACGATTCATGTTCATTTGTTCTAATAAACCGATTTGGATTTCCCTTACACTTATCTTTTGCAAAATACCTTTATATGTAGTTAAGACGAAGTTAAAAACAAGATAAAGCATTTTCACAATTTAGTTTTGAACATGAATCAATAATAATAAAAATTAAACATACATACGGAAGCAAATAAAATCAAACAAACAAATAAATAAACACACAAAGCAAATAAAGCTTGGGTTGCCTCCCAAGAAGCGCTTGTTTTTGTTCGAGTCACGAGCCTGACTCTACCCTTATTTAACGGAAATAGGGGAGGTTTTCCCTACACTTAGGGTTAAGTGCGGGTGATAGTAGCGATACACACCATCTCGGTGGAAGTATGCCGCGTGAGGAAAGAGTGGTGGATGAATTATATGCTCAAAGATGTGGGATCCAATCATCATAACCTTACTTAGTTCAATTGGGTCAATGGGTGAATTGAAGTTTTCTCCTAGAAAGGGATCATCTTCTATCAACTTCGAGAGATTCCTAGTTGGAAATCCATCTTGACCTAATAAACCCGGTTTAAACCCATAATGTTTCTTGTGATCAATCATGAATGGGTGATGTAAGTATGTAAGGTCATTTTTCACTCCTATATTGTCTTCCTCACTACAAGGCTTAGAGTCTACTACCTTTAACATAAAACTACCCGGACTATATGGTTTGATGGGTGGATCGGGACCTAATTCAATTCCTAAGTTCACATCTAAGGATGGAAGATTAGGTAACGGTTTTGGTTTAGGCTCCGGTTCATCAAAACTAGGAACTTCCATAGAACTAAAAGAAAGGTTATAACTACAAGTATTCAAACCTATTTCTTCTAGTTTTGTTTCTTCCAAAGGTTCTACTTCAATTGGGGTTCCTATAGTCCCTTCTACTTCTTCCGGGTAAGTCACGGGCGGTGTGTATGCCTCGAATGATGGTAGGACTTGTGGGGTACTTTGTAGGTTTGTGTTATTTACCTCATCCTTCCTTGTCTCTATGTCAATTATATCCACATCATGTGTTTTAGTAGAATCTAACCCAAACATGTTCCTAAGTATCTCAAATCCTTCTCTAGCCATTTCAAGTTCTAAGTCCGATTCATAAGAATCTTCCCCGATAACATGATTACTATGTTCAATTTGCCTAAAGGATTCATCATGTGTTCCTTGAGATTCAAAGTCATTGATCATAAAACCTAGGTCTTTTTGCTCAATATGCTCATGTTCAGCTAAATCCTCCTCAATTGTTTCCTCAAGTTGTGATGTATACGAACCCATTAATTCATTAAACTTATGGTTCACGGTTAGGAGGCTTTCCTCAAAATTTTTCCAAAGGGTCTTATTAAAAGGAGTTGATCCTAACAATGATTGTTTAATAGAAGCCACACATACACATAATTCATCAAACCTATCAAACTTTATACCCATCTCCTCTTGTATATATCTAAGATCACTTAAAAATTCATTGGAACAACAGGAAGCAAATCTATCCGTATAAAGTAATTGTTCCTCTATTGTTAATGATCTAAATGGAATTTCATCCGCCATGGTGACAAATGAAAATGGTTTTACAAACAAAGGGCACAAAGAAAAAGATAGACTAAAGAAATCTAATAAAAATAAAATAAAAATCTCACTAGAAAGGAATCTAGTGAGTAGACCTAATAAAATAAAAATTCAACCTAAACAATAACTATTCCCCGGCAGCGGCGCCAAAAACTTGATGCGTGATTTTGCGACCTTACAACAGGTTTTACCTCTCGAGGGATCTCAAGAGGCTTACAACCCCACCAGGCAGTGTACCTGACCGATGTAGTATAGTGTAGTGGTAAGTACGGGGATTGATCGTTCTCCACAGGGAATAGTGTTCGTTAGGTATGAAAAATTACTCTAATAGGTCTAAGGGTGAGAGAAGATTCTTTTTATGTTTTTATATTTTTTTTTTTTGGAAAGCAAGTAAAATCTCGGGTTTGAAAGAGTGGGCAGAATTAGTTGCTAGTCAACTAACCCAAATTACTACGAATGCAAATTAAATAAAATAACAGAAAATGAAAATGTTGGTGAAAACTTATGTGGAGGGAAATGTGTTTACTTAGATTTCCTTACTCCCTAACTATCTTTTACCGGTTGATTAGTGTGTATTAGTCGCGTGGATGACGGGTGTATTCCTTAATACCATTCGTGGGGTGGCGTACGTACTTCCCCAACTCTACAAGCTCCTACTTCACTCCTATGTCGAGCCGGCTAGGAAGCTCCTAACATGGGATCACTAGAATTCGCTTGTGCATTAAATACAACCATAAAAACCTTTAGTACGCATTGGTTCATGTTTCTTAAGACGTTCAAGCAAGTTACCGAATAGGAAGTTAGCCAGTTTTCTTAAGCCTAACATATATGAACAATCATCCAATACAACTAACAACACACTAATAACCAATAATCAATAGCTAGGTTTCATTAGATCTAAGCAAACACAAGATAAATCTAGCCTAACATGTTAAACAAAAGACAAGAATAAGATAGAATCAAACAACACATAGACATATTGAATGATTAATTGATAACTTATCTTCAATGTAACATGGAAGATCTCAAGGCAAAAAGCCTTGAAAGAGCTGCCAAATTCGTCCTAGGGTTTTCACACACAAAGTTCCCCAATAAGTTCCACACTAATGACAAAAAATTAGAAAACTATATATAGACTTTTGGATCTGACGGCGTCACGTTATGGAGTGTGACGCCGTCACCTCGCCGCTTTTAGGGTTCTCGGATGACCTTCTTGACGCCGTCCCTCTTTAGCTCTCCAAAATCCGTTCTGGCTTATCAAGGCTTGACGCCGTCAGACTATGAACGTGACGCCGTCCCTCTTTGAATTATAACGTGACGACCTTGATCAGATTAAAGCGTGACGCCGTCAGAATTTCCATGCAATTTCTCTGGCTTATCATGAGTAAATTTCACATCCACCACTTTTGCCAAGCCATGACGCCGTCCAGGGTTAAATATGACGCCGTCAAAGGTAACTTTCAGCCGATTTTTGAGACTTTGCCGTTTTCTTCACTTTTATGCTCCAAAAACGTCCAAAATGCCTCCTTTTCCAGATTTCTCCTCAAAAGTACCTAAAATGACAAAAGGAACGATTTAGGGCGATATTTGATCAAATAAATACGATTTAGGGCTTAAATGACCCCTTAAAAGCGGTACACTTTTCGCTTCATCAATTAACTATTGATTAGTGAATCAGATGATATTGGTAAAATACAGTCGGGACCGTAACTTGGCAGGGCAATTACCGGATGGCGCGGTAGCATACTTGCTATTGTGCAACCGTGTTTATTTGCAGCCATGGCGGTGGTCGAAGTTGTTTGACCAGTTTCCATTTAAAAATCTGAGCCTAATGGTCTATTGTATCCGTTTTGCGGTATCTAACTTTTAAAACAAATTTATATATATCCTTGAATCAGAAGCCCGGTGCTGTAGTTTTCTATTATTTTTCTAATACAAAATTGGTTAAATGCCATATGCTTTTAGATTTTGTACTAATACCAACTGTTTGTATTTATAAATTGGCTATCATGATACTCCCAATCTAAGTGTACTGAAATAAGTCTTCCAACATCCAACAGGAGGGTTTGTTTTATGCATGTTGACAGGTATTAATACATGTTTAATCATTTCCACAAAAGGTAGTGTTTTTCTTTCTAAATTTCCTGTCATGAGTTGCTTATTTAATGCCTTTTGTGGTTATTCGCTTATCTAATTAGTCTACATTTTTATACAAATTGAATTTCTTTTATGAATGCTGACATGTTCAATATGACATAAAGTAGCTGCATTCGTCTATGCATGCTTATGATATTTTAGACTTACATGCTCAATCACTTGTTCAGTTTGACATAAAGCTGATGCATTTGTCTATGCATGCTTATGGTATTTTAGACTTACATGCTCAATCAATTGTAGTACACGAGTCCGTTTACTATTTTTTTTTTACTGCTAACAGGTTTTGCATATTCAACAACGTCACTACATACTATGCAGAGAAGTTAAATATCAATAAATAGATGGAGTATCAATGATGGATGTACGGCGACCAAGCGCAGCTATTACTAAATTTGCATGGTCGCCGTATATCCATCATTGATACTTTGTCAATATTTTTGTGCTCCCCACGTTTTCACACTCACCTACCTCAGTACATTATAGTTCAACTCAGATCAAGATCGGATCAGGACTATCATACACTGAAACAACGTATGTGAAATACCCTAATATATCTTTTTTTTTTTTTTTTTTTCTTTTTTTTTTTTTTTTTTTTTTTTCAGTTTCATGATTTATGCCTTGAATGAAGATGTAGAGACAACGAACAATCTGAAATAGAATGCATTACAATAGGTTGGTGAAGGTTGATACTATCAACAACACCAATACAGATGAAGGAAGAATCAAAATAATAGAAGCAAACCCAAGTACCAACATTCATGTTAACAATTTCTCTTATTTAAAGATAACATATGCAAATGCAAATATTGACTACTTTGTTTCTAAAAAACAAGATGAACACAACATGTTCTTGAAAACTTCTTATGTTCCCTTTGTCTGGAACATAAGGACATAAGGGTATCTTTTTTTTTTCAACAGGTCTACACAAGGTCATTGCAACTGAAGGTGAAAAGAATACTTTTCAATCATATCTCAATGAAAAAGCGATAACAGCTACCTTTATTGTACAAGAAGTTGTCAACAACATCAATACAGATCAAGGAACAATCAAAATAATAGAACCAAACCCAGGTATGAACATTCGAGTTGACAATTTTTCTTATTTAAATATATCATTTGCAAATGTAAATATTAACTGTTTTGTTTCTACAAAGGCGGATGAAGACAACAAATGCATATCAACTATGAGGGCATTGTCTGAAAATAAACGACCACATGTAAGGAAGCAAAAACGGTCAGTTACACAATTTACCTTAACATAAACAATAACTTTTATAACATCTAATAGTGCAGTCACATAGGGTCCAGGTAGAAATTATTACAAGACTCATACTAAAATTAAATAGAAATACATAACTGCAAATAAAGCAACGAACATGAATACCATAACATAACCAACAGTAATTTCCTCCACTTCTAACTAGCCAGTCAAAAATCCATTAGGCCCCTTAAGCTTCTGAACAAAGATCTCCTTATCACGACCATTTAGCTCCAATTCGCCTGTCATAATGCGCATTTGCAACACCTTTTGGTTATCTTTTGATTGCACTTCTCTTAGATATTCAGCGGTTTTCTGAGCATAGTCATTCCCAACAGTGTCTAATTCTTGAATAAAAGCCGCCCTTTCACGCATTACCCCAACAAGCCTACCACATAGTGCATTCATCTGTTGTGCCATTTGAAAGTCTTCGATTCCAGATTTATGACAATATAGGATCAACATTTCAGACCAATTGTTTGAATTTGCCTCAATTCTAAGTTGATCACACCTAGGACGCCTAGACATTTTTTTTTAATCACCAGTTGGAAAATGAATTGGCCAAGTAAGCATACACAATATCTTCCTTAAATACAAAAAAACCTAAAAAAGTTGTCTGCATTTTTTTTTTATTTACTTTTTTTTCCACATGCATATCATGAAAGAAAATACCCTTATATCCTTTCTCTTATAGGATAATACACCTATTGAAAAAAAAAAATCTTTGGCATACACCATACCTGCCAAAAATGCACTCATTTTTTTTTATATCCATTATAAGTATTCAACATACTTACAAACATTGTACTATTTTGCTTTTCAATTAATCCACAGTATAATCCAAAACAACCCACAATTATTACCTTAGAGAATCTAAAAGTTACCAGAAATAATTGAATCCCTACTGTTTGTTTCATAATGCATAATGTAATAACTGATGATTAAATGTAAATGTCAAAAAACATATTTAGAAGATGATACATATCTTGGCTAGCCAATCCGGACGGTAACTGCTACTTGAGAAGGTGGCACTAGCAACTGTCAATGCAGCCATGGCTTATTAGGCCATGATAATCTGAATACAACATATCTGAAGCTACCTTAAAAATATTGCCTTCATTTTTGTCGTTATTTATTTACTGGTACAAATAACGGAGGCTGTGATGATCAAATGTAAATGTCCACAAAATGATAACTGATGATTAAATGTAAATGTCAAAAAACATATTTAGAAGATGATACATATCTTGGCTAGCCAATCCGGACGGTAACTTCTACTTGAGAAGGTGGCACTAGCAACTGTCAATGCAGCCATGGCTTATTAGGCCATGATAATCTGAATACAACATATCTGAAGCTACCTTAAAAATATTGCCTTCATTTTTGTCGTTATTTATTTACTGGTACAAATAACGGAGGCTGTGATGATCAAATGTAAATGTCCACAAAATGATTTTTAGAGACTGGTATGTATCTTGGCTAGGCAATTCGGATGGCACTTGCTACTTGAAAACGTAGCATTTGCAACTGTGATTGTAGCCATGGCTTATTAGCTCATGATGATCTGAATACAACATATCTGAGCCTCCTTTAAAAGTATGGGTTTAATTTTTAGGACATAATTACTTGAACTTGAGCGGTTGTCTAGAACTGATGCTATACTTTCGCCACATTTGATCTGCTATGTCAAGTGGTTCTTCTTGGTCTTTTTCACCTTTTCCTGGGTTCAATGTATAAGTTAAACAATGTGTATAGCTTAAAACTATGTTTTTTTAATTACTATATTCAGGAAGCTTCATTTTCAGAACAATGGCATGATTAATGTACACATGTATGGTTTACCCTGTATATCAGTATTAATGAAGCTGATTTAACTCACAAAAAACCGAAACAATTCAAGAAGGTTCAGTGTCAGAAGAAGACGATGGTTGATGTACACATGTATGGTTTAGATTGTATATCGGTATAAGTAAACACGCTGTACTTCGCTAAAATCCGGAACAGTTTGTATTAAGGAGGTAATTAGCAAGCGAGCGCGTGAACAGTAAGTTGTGGCCTTGGAACTGGCCAATCACATGAAGCCACAATACCTTCATACATATAAAACTATTTTTTTTGGATTAAACATAACAGGTGGCCCAATGGTCTTCAAGTTTATAACAGCAGATGATATTGAACAAATGAAATTGGAACCGTAAGTTGGCGAGGCAATCACTGGATGGCGCGGTAGCATACTTGCTATTATGCAACCGTGTTTATTTGTAGCCATGGCGGTATTATCAGGTTTCTGACCAGTTGCCATTTAAAAATCTGAGCCTAATGGTTTGTTGTATCCATTCTGTGCGTATGATGCTTGAACACCATCGTAGATTTGCAGCCATGACGGGTGTGTCCTCTTTATGCAGACGTTACTTTTTAATGTAGTAACATGTGATTAATTGTTGCATAAGGTGGAATGATACCAGGCTGCACGTTAAGTGTCAATATCATACTGAAATTATGTTTTCGTTTCTATGTTTTAAGATTATTCACACATTGAACTGCTATTTGACTTACACATAGTATTTTCACAAAGTTGCAAAAGGTAACTACCATATTTGTTATGAATGTTATTAGGTCTATGTCAACATGGGATTGTTTGACAATTTCAGTTCTACTAATGGTTACTAATGCATTTATGATAGCTTCTGATGTTGGTTAGGATGAAACAATCAAATTCTACCAGATTCTGGAGCGGTGTTAAGACAAGTATAGTAACACAAGGTGAAACTGCATTTGGCAAAAATATCCGTTCCATTTTTCTGGTCGTTTGTTCAATGTTAAAAATAATGGAGGCCGTGATGATGAAATGTAAATAGTAGCAAAATGATGTTTAGAGGCTGATATGCATCTTGGCTAGGCAATTCAGATCGTACTTGCTATTTCAAAAAGTGTCATTTGCAACTGTGATTGCAGCCATGGCTTATTAGCCCATGATTATCTGAATACAACATATCTGAGCCTCCTTTGAATACAACATATTTGAGCCTCCTTTGAATACTAATGCAACAACTCCTTTTTTTTTTTTTTTTTCATTATGTTTATCCTGTTTAAGGATCTAACATAAATGTATGTGGATTTGGCGAAATTTTAACATGTCCATAACTGGGTGGGCAAAGATACTATGTTCACAGCCATGTCGGGTATGTCCTGTTGATAGACACATGACTGTTCAACGTACTAAGCTGTGATTAATTTGTGCATAATGTCAACGCATGACAGACTGCAAGTTAAGTTTCAAAATGATACCCAAATTATTTTTTCATTTCTATGTTTTAAAATCATTCACACATTCGACTTTCTCTACATCTTTGCAGGAATACGCATAGTCAATTTTCCCAGCTATCTCCATACCGATCAATCTATGAATGCAAAATATTGATGTTGTATTTCCTGTCCTACTGGGTTTTTCATACTGTATGATAATTACAATTATGAGTGCTTCGATTGTAAAAAACATTCTTCTTATCACATTATGTTTACTCAGCTTATATTATTTTTTTATCAATAAAGTTAAATTATATAATTTATTTTCAAGTAACTATTAAATAATCAACAATTTAACATATACATAATTGCATAAAATTATTAAAACCATAAGAAACCACAAAACATATACAACAAAAACTTTAATATGTTTATTCAAAATATAGAAACATTTTAATGTGCACATTATAATATATGCTAAACCTCAAATTTGATGTGACATAAATGACTGCAATTAAAACTCTTAATCTGAAACCCTATTGGCTGAGAAATAATAAAAAAAATTGCCTCACAATATTGTTAATGTATGTGTTCATTTTAGATTGGTTTAAAGGGAGTTGGCAATTTACTGTTCACTATCATCTGGCTTAATTAACCACTATTAATATACTATCATTTATTAAATATATAAAGAGTAAACTTTAATGTGCACATTAAATATATAAACAATTTAATGTACTTATTCAAAATAGATAGAACAAACTACAAAACATATACAACATAAATAAATAAAAAAAAAATAAATAAATAAATAAATAAATAAATAAAAAAAAAAAAAAAAAAAAAAAAAAAAACCGCCCCGCAGCATCGCGCGGGCAATTATGCTTGTTAAAACTAAACTAGGTACGTTCAATCATGCGCATACGCACAACCCAATGTCCATAAGATATAAGTGATGATTTGTTGTTCGATATATGAATCGTTTTTACCCAATCTTATATTAAAACTTTTCTTAATCAAATGGATATATTGTTAAGCAACTACTCATCAAATTTAAGTCTTGAAAATAATTTTAACGTAAAATAAAAGAGTAGCAGCAAATAGGAAAACATGAGCACGGTTCGAAACTGGACCGGACCGATCAAAACCGAACTGAACCAAAAATCGATTTGGCCCAAAACACCGGACCGAGGATCGGACCGAAATGCTCGGTCCTTGTCCTGGTCGGTCCGGTCCAACAAAGCACAATGTTCGGTTGTGCGTAAGATCGAACCAAGCCGGACCAGACCGAGGACCGAGAATGGTTAAAAGAGTGGACCGAAGACTGCACCGAAATACATTCGGTCCAATCCGGTCGGTCCGGTTTCTCGGTTAGGTCCGTTTTGTGCATACGCGCAACCCACTGTCCATAAGATAAGTGATAGATTTGTTGTTCCGTATATGAATTGTTTTTACCCGATGTTATATGAAAACTTTTCTTAATCAAACGGATATATGTTAAGCAACAACTCATCAAATTTAAGTATTGAAAATAATTTTAATGTAAAATAAAAGAGTAGCAGCAAATAGGAAAACATGTGTGAGCATGGTCCGAAAACCGGACCTGACCGAAAATTAATTTGGCCCAAAACAGTAGACCGAAATGCTCGGTCCATGTCCTAGACCGACCGGTTCGTCGGACAATCAGGTCCAACAAAGCACAATGTTCGGTTGTGCGTAAGACCAAACAGGATCAGGCTGGACCGAAGACCGAGAATGGTTAAAAGGGTGGACCGAAGACCAGACTCAAATATATTCGGTCCAGTCCGGTTGGCCCATTTTCTCGGTCGGTCTACTCCGTAGTCTATAATGCTTTTCCGTACATATGTCCATGATTTACACACAATCATCCTCAGCTCTAACAATTGCCAATCAGTTTTTTTTTTTTTTTATTATTATTATTATTTTTTTTTGATTACTTTTATACAAAAAGTCATCTTCAAAACATAAACCCACCCATTTTATCCCCAAAAACGCATACACAACATTGTAATAAATTGAAAACTAAAGACCATAACAGATTAACAGATAACCCATCCGGCGACCACTGTCGTTTCATCCATGACGCTTCACAAACACCGCCAACCACCCAACAATCAAGCCTTTGCATCTTTTCTTAAGGTGGTAAACAAATGATGTAAAGAAATGGGAAATTCTTTAATTGGTAATCATGCGGTGTAGCTTTGGGTTGTGTGAATAACCAATCACGTGGTGCGTGAACACTGAACTGTTAGAAAGCTAAAAGAACAGAAGGATCGATATAGACGATCGATTACCTTTCGATCGTGCTATTGTACCAACTCGATCGGCATACTTTTTTTTTTCATCATGGTCGCATTTGCGATCGATATAGTGCACCTTCTTCTTCTTCTTTTTTTTTCTTTTTTTTTCCTTTTGAAATGTAACCGTTGTATTCTAAAAAAAAAAAAAAAAAAAAAATAAAAATAAAAATAAAAATAAATTGATCATGGTCGCCCTTACTGGGGCACCCAATCGCCTGAAGGTCGCTGGAGAGAAAAAGCTGACGTGGCAGAGAAAATGAGAGGGATTGAATCCCCTTACTGGGGCAGCCTTACATATTAGGAAGACATGATAAAATTTTAATAAAAGGTAGAAACTTCAAGTGTCTTATCTGCTAAAATCATTAAAAAAATGTAAAAAGTTCAAAGTTATACAATTTTCAAAAAGTTAAAGAAGTATACAAATTTTCAATTATAGTATCAACAACCGCCATCTTTATGGCAAAGTCTAATACAACAATTGGAAACATAATACTATTCTTAACACATGTGATCCAAAAACATTATCGTATATGACAAAAGTTCAATACGAAACAATAATTATTTAAAGATCAAATCAAGAGATCTCAGCCATTCATCTATTTCAAATCTAAAGGTCTAGATTAATCCTCATTTTAATATAACTAATTATTGAAGGGCACTTTTGTAATATTATCATAACACTCCACCGTAACAAAATAGCTGCTAATTAATTCCTTTCATTTCACTTCCTTTAAATCAACCACTACCACCAACAGATCCGGATGCAACAGATCCGACCACCAACAGATCCGGCGATAAAAGATCCGGCGATAATAGATCCGGCAACAATAGATCCGGTGGCGACAAGAACAAACTCCGTGGTTTCGACGGTGGGGATTAAGAGATGAAATTTGTTTTTCAAGCAGACGGTACGGAGACGACGGTACGGTACGGATGAGGCGGCCGAATTTCCTGCGCGTGACCAGTGACGGTTCGTTGTGCTTAAAATTTTCTAAACATCACTTCACTTGTGTATTCCTTTAAAAAGACGTATCCCCTTCTGTCATGTGGTAGTGATTTGCTACTAATTTAACGAGTTCATTTTGGATATATCTGATGGTTATATATATATCTAGAAGATGGTCAAATGAAGTTGCAATCACTAGCAAGAAGAAGAAGCCAAAGCTGCTTTGGTAATTCACGTGACCATGATTGGTAATGTAATTAGCTTTCATTGTAGCAAAACAACGTGTTCTCAGTTGAATTCATGTTATCCTAACAAGATTTATGCTCACTTTACTTTGTTTACTCGATGCTTTTTAAATGGAAATTGACCTTAACTTGCGAATCATAAGTTTCAGTTGGTATGTGACCCCGTTTGAGATTGAATATGTTTAAAATTAGTAGCATTTTATCTTAAATGGGACAGGTTTTTGTAGGACTCCACCTCTTCCCACTAAGTATATATGGGGGATTACAATTAGAGTAAAATTCAATGCCATAAAAATGTATATGAGACAAGTAAGATGATTAGTAGTATGAAGTGTTATTCTAGATTGAACACATGTATACAAGAAATGACCCTGGCCCTAGAATTATGGTGAAATTAGAGAAATTGGTATCATTTAATGTGTTAGTGCTCCACACTTTTTGATATATATTTATAATATTTCCATTCATCTTGTAATTTGCAGCTTATGGCATACATGATAGTGGCAGCAATAGGAGGTGCAGCCCAATCAGCAGCGTTTGCCAAATTGGGTGAACCGGAACTTCAATGGATGAAGGTCTGCAATATGTATGGTAAATTCTGCAACCAAGTTGGAGAAGGGATAGCAAGTTTAGTGTTTGTATGTGGAAGTATGATCGCCGTATCTGGTATATCGACATTTAGCCTCTTCCGCTTGTATGGCGGAAATAAAGGAAGCAAGACAAGTGCCGGGTGGTGAAGCCAAATCATCACTGTTACTTCAGGCAATGGTTGTATAAGCTTTGATTATCTTTAGCCTCTAGGATGTGATCAGAATGTTTGTAAATTTTAGCGTTTACAATGTGAAATAAAACATATGAGAGAAGTTACTTGTTTTATGCTGCAATCATCAAGATAGTAGAATTTATCTCTTGCAAGAGATCATAAGTTATGGCGCCAATCAACAAGATAGTAGAATTTATTTCCTAGAACTTAAAACTTTCCTGTATTTACGTTTGGAAAAAAAAAACATTGTCTTTTTTATGTAATCCTATGCTTTACTTTTTCTAATTTACTGATACATAACATATTAATAATGCAATACAAGCATTTACTTTCCCATTCATGGTAATAATGTACCACTCCATAGTCCAGAAGACAGTTGTATATGATAAACAAGTTTAATTTGTAGTAACAAGTGTTGACAACAACTTGAAACACAAAGGTGATGGGTATAAATTTCACATTCCATAGCTGAATCCCATGGGATTCATATGTGATTCATGATGAATCCCATGTGATTCATTAGTCAATCCCATGGGATTCATAATGAATCACATGGGATTAATTAAATGAATCCCATGGGATTGACTAATGAATCACATGAGATTCACATGTGATTCATGCTGAATCCCATGAGATTCACAATGAATCCCTTGAGATTCATACTGAATCCCATGGGATTCACAATGAAACCCTTTGAGATTCATACTGAATCCCATGTGATTTCATACAGAATCCTTTGTGATTTATCGACAAGTTAAATCATACAGAATCCCATGTGATTTCATACAGAATCCCTTGAGATTCATACAGAATCTCATGTTTTGTACTTACGGTTTATATAAAGCAAAATGAAAATCCCATGAGATTTATACAGAATCTCATGTGATTCTTTCTTATCCCTTGTGATTCATATAGAATCCCATGAGATCCATACAGAATCCCATGAGATTCTTTGATGAATCACCTGTAATACATAAAGATTACCCATGTGATTCATACAGAATCCCAAGGGATCAGAGAGAATCACATGGGATTCTGTATAATAACATACAACTTTTTAATAAAGAGATTCAAAGAGCTCATTTCAACAATCATATAAAAAACATCTACTCTTAAAAAGCTGTGACAAAAAAGTATAAAACTCAAAAACAGTGATTTACTCATTTTTACAAATCACTTGTGATTTTTAAAAAATAACAAATCACAAGTGCTTTTTTTACGAATCCCGTGGGATTTTCTGGACGAAAATTTTGAAAAAAAAAAGTTCGTCGAAAGTATATAAAAGTGCATATCTATAGAAAGATGATTTAATTCTCGTCGCGATGGTGTATTTTTCGTAGCTTGAAGATTTACCGTTTGCAAGATATGTTGTTTTTTACGAATCCCATAGGATTCATATGTGATTCAATGCTGAATCCCATGGAATTCATATGTGATTCATGCTGAATCCCATGTGATTCATTAGTCAATCCCATGGGATTCATAATGAATCCCATGGGATTAATTAAATGAATCCCATGGGATTGACTAATGAATCACATGAGATTCTATGAATCCCATGGGATTGACTAATGAATCACATGAGATTCACATGTGATTCACGCTGAATCCCATGTGATTCATGCTGATTCACAATGAATCCCTTGAGATTCATACTGAATCCCATGGGATTCACAATGAAACCCTTTGAGATTCATACTGAATCCCAAGTGATTTCATACAGAATCCCATGTGATTTCATACAGAATCCCTTGAGATTCATACAGAATCTCATGTTTTGTACTTACAGTTTATATAAAGCAAAATGAAAATCCCATGGGATTTATACAGAATCTCATGTGATTCTTTCTGATCCCTTGTGATTCATATAGAATCCCATGAGATCCATACAGAATCCCATGAGATTCTTTGATGAATCACCTGTAATTCATAAAGATTACCCATGTGATTCATATAGAAACCCATGGGATTCTATATGAATCCCAAGGGATCAGAAAGAATCACATGAGATTCTGTATAATAACATACAACTTTTTAATAAAGAGATTCAAAGAGCTCATTTCAACAATCATATAAAAAACATCTACCCTTAAAAAGCTGTGACAAAAAAGTATAAAACTCAAAAATAGTGATTTACTTATTTTTACAAATCACTTGTGATTTTTTAAAAATAACAAATCACAAGTGCTTTTTTTACGAATCCCGTGGGATTTTTTACGAATCCCGTGAGATTTTTTACGAATCCCATGAGATTTTCTGGACGAAAATTTTGAAAAAAAAGTTCGTCGAATATATATAAAAGTGTATAGCTATAGAAAGATGATTTAATTCTCGTCGCGATGGTGTATTTTTCGTAGCTTGAAGATTTACCGTTTGCAAGATATGTTATTTTTAACAAATCCCATGGGATTCATATGTGATTCATTGCTGAATCCCATGGAATTCATATGTGATTCATGCTGAATCCCATGTGATTCATTATGAATCCCATGTGATTCATTAGTCAATCCCATGGGATTCATAATGAATCCCATGGGATTAATTAAATGAATCCCATGGGATTGACTAATGAATCACATGAGATTCACATGTGTTTCATACTGAATCCCATGTGATTCATGCTGAATCCCATGGGATTCACAATGAATCCCTTGAGATTCATACTGAATCCCATGGGATTTATACAGAATCTCATGGGATTTACACAGATTACCAATGTGATCAAACAGAATATAAGTAACAAACATTATATATTCAAAGTAAACAAAATATATTCAAAGTGAATAAGAATTTTTCTCATAATATTACACAACAAAAATAGAATATCAAGTGATTTTGTACTTCCAGTTTATATAAAGCAAAATGAAAATCCCATGGGATTTATACAGAATCCCATGTGATTCTCTCTGATCCCTTGTGATTCATATAGATTCCCATGTGATCCATTCAGAATCCCATGAGATTCTTTGATGAATCATTTGTAATTCATAAAGATTACCCATGTGATTCATACAGAATCCCACTCATCAAGTATCTTTATGGAACACATGGGATTCTATATGAATCCCAAGGGATTAGAGAGAATCACATGGGATTCTGTATAACAACATACAACTTTTTAATAAAGAGATTCCAAGAGCACATTTCAACAATCATATAAAAAACATCTACCCTTAAAAAACTATGACATAAAAGTATAAAACAGTGATTTACTCATTTTTACAAATCACTTGTGATTTTTTAAAAATAACAAATCACAAGTGATTTTTTTACGAATCCCGTGGGATTTTTTTTACGAATCCCATGGGATTTTTTTACGAATCCCGTGGGATTTTTCTGGACGAAAATTTTGAAAAAATAAATTCGTCTTTTTACGAATCCCGTGGGATTTTTCTGGATGGAAATTTTGAAAAAAAAATTCGTCTTTTTACGAATCCCGTGGGATTTTTCTGGACGAAAATGTTGAAAAAAAAGTTCGTCGAAAGTATATAAAAGTGCATATCTATAGAAAGATGATTTAATTCTCGTCGCGATGGTGTATTTTTCGTAGCTTGAAGATTTACCGTTTGCAAGATATGTTGTTTTTTAAAAAAATGTGGAAAGTGGGTTTTTATATTAAATGTGCTAAAATGTCAATTTTGCCCTCCCTTTGTTATTTTTTGCTTCATCTCAGCCATTAGATGAAAGGTGGATGGATGGTTGAGATTGGCTTATTTGTTCTTTAAATGATACATGTTTTGCAAGGATCTCACCTCATTAACTATCAAAATTTTACTTCTTTAATGTATGTGGGACTCAAGGTCGAAATTATCAGTAACATGTGACAACCTCACGTCCTTAGTGTAAAGGGTGCACCCAAAAGATACACTCGGGAAAAAAGATTCCCGCTCGGGAAAAGCAAAATATCCACACCCAATCTCTAGGCAAAATGAAATTGTATTCCTTCACGGGACTCTAGTGCCGCAGGTAGAGAGAGATTTAAAAGAGAAGGAAACAAATATTTTATTTGTTGTGAGTAGATATTTGTATTTTGAAGGTATTTTTAAATGATAAAAATTAGAAAAAAAAATGAATGGAAAAGAGAGAAGTTGTTGCAATGATTGAGGGAAAGTTGAAAAAAAAAAAATGTTTATGAGAGAGAAAAAACTGACGTGAAGCTGATGTGACAAGAGAAAACTCTGAAGCATACCCTTCACCCTTATGTAATCCCCTTATGTAATCCATGGTGACTTGCTAGTTGGTACAATTAATCTCAGAGTAAACAAATTTTACGTCATCCACAGTATTTAATTCCAATTCTTTGCCATAATTCTACAAGACGAAGTAAAAATTCCCAAGCTTTGAACAAGGAAAATATCGAATTTGCATAGGTAACGCATATTAAGGAAGGTCAAAACTATGTACTTTAAAGGGCTAATTACACGATAATGTATTATAGTTGTCATAATTTTCTTTTATATGTATTGAACAATTTTTTTTTTACTATTCTATGTACTAAACTTACTTTTTATGGTATTTTTTGTGTATTTTATAACCATTTTGCCCCTCCTGGTTTAATAAAATGAGGGGCAAGAGAAAAGTTCAATATAGATCTCATATTTGTCATATATCCAATAAACCAATCATGGCAATTCATTTTTTTAATCAAAACAAAAAAAAAATAAACTATCACAATTTTTAAAAAAATTAAATATCTCGCAAACAGTTAATGGATTAAATTATTTTTCTATAGATATGCACTTCTATATACTTTCAATGATTTTTTTTTTTCCAAATTTTCGCATAAAAAAATCACATGTGATTTGATTTTTAAAAATCACATTACATGTGATTTGATTTTTACAAATCACATGTGATTTTAAAAAATCACATGTGGTTTTTCTGGGCGGAAATTTTGAAAAAAAAAAGTCCGTTAAAAATATATAGAAGTGCATATCTATGAAAAGAGAATTTAATTCTCGTCGTGATAGTGTATTTTTTGTAGTTTTAAGATTTACCGTTTGCAAGATATATTGTTTTAAAAAAAAAAGTGGAAATTTATTTTTTATTAATTTTGATAAAAAATTGATAGCTAAAAGTGATTTATTTGATATATGATAAATATGAGATCTATATTGATCTCAACTTTGAGAGGCAATATGATCATAAAGTACACAAAAAATACCAAAAAATAAAGTTTAGTACATAGAATAGCAAAAAAATGTGTTCGATACATATAGAGAAAATCATGACAACTATGATACATTTAGGGTGTGTTTGTTAAAAGTAGCAGTGAGCTGTGAGCAGTAACCACAACTCACCGCTCACACCTTCTTAAAAAAGTATTGAAAAAATGAGCATTCTTAAAAAGGAGCAAAGATCACCGCTCTTTTGCTAAACGAACACTAAAAATAAAAAAGCTCATCGCTCACCACTCATCGCCCCAAAAAGCTCCAAAAAGCTTTGCGCCAAACATAGCCTTAGAGGCCATTAGCCCTACTTTAAAAGATATACTATGTTTGGCACGGGGCTTATGAGGACTTATTGGGGCTTGGGCTTATAAAATAAGTCGGCTTATAAAATAAGTCTCGTTTGTCATGAGGCTTATTGCTTACAAAATAAGCCGTAAGCCTCCATAAGCCCAAGCCCGTAGAAAGGGGCTTATAGGGCCTTATGCCTAGTTAAATTACCTAAATACCCTTAAAAATATAATGGACTATCACGCAAAAGCCGAAAATATATCTGAACTTAATTTGATGCATTTTTATACGATTTTACATTACTAAGCTTCAGCTCCAACTAATTCGTCAAACAGCTTTAAAAAAAATATAAACTCCATCTTTCGGCTTATAATATAAGCCATAGCCCCAACCTCAGCCCCAGCTCCAGCTTCAGCTCCAGCTCCAGCTCCAGCCTCAGCCCCAACCCATTCCACCAAACATACCAATAGTCTAAAAAATTTAAAAATAGGTCAAACTTCAAACCATGTCAATACCTCGTTATTTCAGTCAACAAAATGTGTTTGATTTGAGAATCATTAAATTTTATTTGATATTAGACCACTCTCAATAGTGACGCATTTTTTTTGGGTCTGTTTGTGTGTTAGTTGTGTCACCCCAACGCTATATCAACACTTCATACTAACAAACCTTTGTCAACGATGGTGTGTCTCTTGCTATATCACTTATATACAAAGATACCCCATAAAACACTCATACACACAAAACACTCAAAGGAACCTCACTCTCTCGTCCATTTCCTCGTCACCAAACCGACGCACCACCGACGAGGTAGTGCCATCGGTATCACAAAATCAATGCTCGCCGGTTTGTAAACCGACGAGGCCGTTGGCTAGTAATTTCACATTATTTTCACCTAACAACTTTTGCATTACTTTACTATTCCTAATTTATATTTGGATGTTTGCTTCTGTTTTTCTTAGTTATAAAGTCTGTAATCATATACCAACAAAGTTTGTTTAGTTATCTAATGAATATTTTAGAGGATGATACAAAACAATTTGTTGGATTATATGTTAGTAATAGTCAATCTTGTCATTTTGTCCCTCAATGAATAAATCACGAATGAAGACATGTCAAGTTAATACAAGTACGTAAAATGATTAAGGATATCATATAAGTCACATCTTATGATTTCTAATATAGAACAACGCATTTGATAAATCTGAAGGAATAAGCTTCAGCGACAATCTCAATTACTATTTCAAGTTTGTTTTTCGGGTGAGTTTATCCACACCCTCCCTATACCATAAGGAGGGTATCCAATCATTTGATGCATTGCTGGCTTGTACGGTGTGCATCGCGAGTTGTACGGTTTGATCAAACCCTCCCTGATGTGACAACATAAGGAGAGTATGTATAACACATCACTTGTTTTCCATCATCTTCATCATGTGGTTCTAGTCATGACTTATGTAATAATTGGAACACTTTGTTTTACTCGTTGCAGAAATTATTAACGTGTTTCATTCAAATTGCATACACAGTTTTTGTGGGAAACTTTAAGTTTGGGTATCGTTTATTGCCAAATTGAAATGAGCAATCTTATTCAACTGAAGATTAGAGAGAAATAATACAATGGCATTTTAGTCATCGCTTTCAGGTCAAGAAGCTTTCCCAAAAGCAAGCAAGACGAGGTGCCATATCTTCATCTCAAAGTCAAGATCAAAGAAATAATTTGGCCAGAAATGTTATCTAAATTAAAAGCTTCTCGCGTAATTAAACTTCCACTTTTAAAGTCTAGGACTTGTGTTTGCGATTTGGACAAACAATAAAGACAGTCTTGCAATTTATTTTGACTTTAAGAAAGACAAAGTCATACACTAACTATACTACATAGCCATTGGTGCCATCGTGTGGTGTCGTGGGTAAAGCGTTGCCACCTCAACATTATTTTCCGTAACACCATAATCTATCACATCACACAAAACACATATCCCTCATATTCTGGTGACATGAGACACCCTCTGGCCCATACATAACCTACTAAAAAAAAAAAAAAAAAGAAAAAAAAAAAGAAGCATTTGGGTTGGTGGGTAATGAGGATGGCGCGAGACACGAAAACGCCACCCATGGTGTGGGTTTGGCGCCATCGTCTCGCGTTTTGGTAAAAACGCCACCTCAAAACATAGGTATCTTATGCTTTAAATGTGACTTGAAGCTACAACCACTTGATAGTATTCTGAGTGATAAGACACATGTATTTCTATGTATAAATCTCGTCATACCATATTATATGTGTATATTAAGAAATCTAGCGAAGTGTATGACCAACAATGTTACGATATGCTATTACCATTCGTTTTGACCAACTAGTTTCGTGGAAGAATATAACTTGATTTGATTAATGGAAATTATAGTGAAAAAAATGGCAGAATGAAGTCACTAAGCTCGAGTTCAACTCAGTCAGAAACATCGATAATTTAGATACTTTTGACCAGAGCTTGGTTTGATTCAAGATCGGGATCCTACCTAGGATCGTTTTCGTCTTTGCAAGATCGTGATCGTAAGATCGGATCGGGATCCTAAGATCCTACTATAATGCTATTTTTTAATGATCTTTGTAATATTATTCAAATCTACAAATTATTATATATTATAAACATGAAATTATAAGAATATTTTCTGAAAATGTTGTTCTAAATTATGAATATGGAATGTTTAAGAAGAACCGCATGTTGTTTTTTAAATTATATAAAAACATAAACCATAAATTTGTAGTTTTTTAGTTTGCGGTTCGAGAAAAGTAAGATCGGATTGGAGTAGATCTTAAGATCCTATGGACAAGATCGGGATCCTATAAGGGCACGTTTGGTAGAGAGAATTTCAGAGATTAGAAATGAAGTAGAGAATAGAATTCAGAGAATAGAAATGGGTAGAGAAATTTAAAGTCAATTCTAGTGTTTGGTAACATGAGAAATAAACTCGAGAATTGGCAAAAAAAAAAAAAAAAAAAAAAAAAAAAAAAAAAAAAAAAAAAAAACATTTTATTGAAAGAATTAGAACTTTTGTTTATTGATTTTAAAAAAAAAAATATATATTTTTTCTAAATAACAATTCTATAAAAATATATATATTTAAAAAAAATATTTTTTTTTAAATTATTTTTAAAAAAACTTATTTTTTTTAAAAAAAAATATTTTTTTTAATTTATTTTAAAATTTATTTTTTATAAAATTAATTAAAAAAATTATTTAAAAAAATTTATTTTTTCTAAATAACAATTCTATAAAAAATATATTTTAAAAAAATATATTTTTTTAAATTATTTTTTTATAAAAAATTAATTTTAATTTTTTTTTAAAAACTTATTTTATAAAAAAATTTATTTTAAAAATTTATTTTTTTATAAAATTAATTAAAAAAATTTATTTTTTCTAAATAACAATTCTATAAAAAATATATTTTAAAAAAATATATTTTTTTAAATTATTTTTTTATAAAAAATTAATTTTAATTTTTTTTTAAACTTATTTTATAAAAAATTTATTTTAAAAAAATTATTAATTTATTTTATAAAAAATACATTTACGTAAATCGGTTTGCAACTAAAATGCACATCATGAAAAAAAAAAAAAACTTACAAAATAATCTCATTTCTCCAATTTCCCAACAAAAAGTGAGGAAATGAAACTTTAAAAATTACACTACCAATTCTCTATCAATTCTCTCCAATTCTCCACCTTTTTATTTCTCTGCTTAACCAAACACGAGATATGATGTCATTTCCATTTCTTTGGCCCCATATCTCGCTACCAAACACACCCTAAGATCTTAAGCTTGTTAAGATCCTACGTAGGATCCGGATCGTTTTTGCTCCGTAGAGTCGTAAAATCGTAAGATCCTAAGATAAGGATCGAGATCTTAACAACTTAGATGCTTTTGACCCGAGCTTGATTCCATTAGTAATATTAAAGTACTAACAGCAATGTTGATCAAAAGTCAATATTGATAGATTCATCACTTTTTAGCCTTAACACAATTCGTTTTATCCCAACACGGTGCACTAACATTTCCCTTGCGTCAAGCCATGTTACTAGGGGCGAAGCCAGAAAATTTTGCTTGAGGGCACACTTTAATAAATTTTAGAAACTACACTATAAATTGTTCTTAGAGGGGGCAAATTACAGAAAAAGCAAAATATTTTATAAAATTTACACTACAAATTTTTTCGCGACATGCCCCCCTCCTGTCTCTGCCCATGCGTGTTACCACACCAACCCTCGCGCTAATGGTGGTGCACTATAGCGCACTCTAGTGCATTGGCTTGCACTTTAACGTGTATTGTGTGTTTTTTTTTTACCGTTGTGTAGCTCTTTTAGGGGCGTTGTATGAACGGTGTTTTTTTGTGTGTGAGTGATAGGAGTGTTCATCGGTTCGGTTTATTCGGTTAATTTTTTTTTGGTTAAACCGAAAACCGAACCGAACCGAATTCAAATTTGATTTAACCGAATCGAAGACCTATAACCGAAAACCGAACAGAATAACCCGAATTACATAATTGTAATTATTATTTTCATTTAATTATATATAACTTTAGCACAAGTTTTATTTTTTATTTTTTTTATTTTTTCAAGCTTAAATAATGTTATATTTATACAAAAAAAAAGTTTTAGTTATTTTTTTTTCATATAAATACATAGAAAAAATATATATTTATACGAATTCGGTTTTCGGTTTTCATTGTCAAAACCATATCCAAACCGATAACCGAATATTTAGTTTGGTTCAGTTCGGTTACGAATTAGGTTATTGTGGATATTACCCGATCCGTGAACACCCTAGTGAGTAGTGAGTAATTAAGTTGTGTTTGAGTTTTTTATAATCGAACTAGCTCATGGACCAATGGGCTTAAAATTATGATAGCCGGCCCAGACGAGATTCCAAAATCCAATGAAACAAACAAACACGCACTGAAGGAAGTCGTCCACCTGTCATTTAAACAAAGAAAGAAAAAAAAAACTTTGATTACATCTCCGTTCAACAGCTACAGATCCGGTAACTCATTTTATAAAACTTTGCTTCAATTCTGTTATCTATTTTTTATAACTGTCTGAATACATTTAACACTAGTTTGATGAAATTTAGAGTCAGTTAGGGTCTCGATTTGAATGTATAAACTCATCGCCGATTAAATAACTTTTAATTTTGACCAATTTAGGTTTTTTAGCGGAAATTAGTAGTTTACACCTTATATTCATGAATTTAGGTTTTCAATTAGTACCTCGTGCCTTGTATTATCGAGTTTAGGTTTTCGTATGATGAAATTTCGTAAATTATGTGATTTTGATAGGTTAGGGGTTTGATTGTTTTAAGCGTGTGTAATTTGTTAACGGTTGACTGATGATGAATTATAAGTTTCCAACAGAAAATTGATGAAATTGTGTTTAAATTTTGCGATTTTGATCGGCTAGGGTTTTGATTTGTTGTATTGGAATGCATGTGTTAATCGATCACTGATTAGCAGCTCATGCCTTATATTACTATATCTGATAATAGTTATGGTTTCGGTTTAATGTAACTCCATGTAACGTGTTAACTGATCACCGATTAGTAGATACAAGTATAAACCAACGAATTTAGGTTGTCAATTAGAAATTTCAGGAAATTTAGCTTAATTTTTGTATATTTGATCGGCTATAGTTCTGAAATGTTGTAGCGGCATGTAACGCATTAACCTAGTCGCCAGTTAGTAAATTAACTAGGTAGAACCATAAACTAATGAATTTAGGTTTCGAATTGGAAATTCGAGGAAAGTTTGCTTTAGTTTTGTAACTACAGTCGGTTATGGTTTGTATTTGTTGTAACGGCGTGTTAAGTGTTAACTGTTGACCAGTTATGGTTTCTATTTAGGTTTTACATCCTCGCCTGATACAAACATAGCCTAATAAGTTTAGGTTTTTGAACGGAAATTGGATGAAAACCGGCATGTAATGTGTTAACTGACGGTTGAATAATTGTTTATGCTGTTTCACTTTGTTGCCTTGTTGGAATGACAATGCTTTTGTTTAGGTTTTAAGATCGAGAGAAGACTTTGACTTTGGGAATCAATAGTCAGCAAAATGGTAAGGACTAACATAAACTTTGTTTTTGCGCTACATAGATAAGTGTTGCAATGTATAATGGAATGTGGCTTGCTCTCCTTGATTTGTTGTTGATCAGAATTACATTTTGGGGGCTTTCAA
Source organism: Artemisia tridentata subsp. tridentata (assembly GCA_021014915.2). Taxonomy (NCBI): domain Eukaryota; kingdom Viridiplantae; phylum Streptophyta; class Magnoliopsida; order Asterales; family Asteraceae; genus Artemisia; species Artemisia tridentata. The sequence continues at coordinate 355,195,648 of CP139504.1, read as the reverse complement.
GCCGTCTTGCATCATTTCAATCACGCTCAACGATGGGAAAACTCGCAAGCAGGTATGCATTTCTAAATGATGTTTAGTATACCAATCATAAATGCATATATTGTAGATTCTTCTGTCTGATCGGCATGGTCTAAGGAAAATATTATCTTATATGTCGGTGTTAGATTTATGTATCGTAGCTGCTATTGTATTGGATTGTGATTTATGAAAGTTTGGGTGTATATTTCAGCATACAAGTATTTCATAGTTCATGCTATAAAGTGTAGCCTATCCATGTTGTTGTTTCTTTTTTTTGTAACACTTAATTTCACTTCTTTTTTTTTTGGGTTGGAAAGGTTAAGATATATCAATCACCTAAATAATTACAGCTTACAACACAGATCTTCTGATTACTAAGACAACCCAAAGTAATCAGTAAGCTTTTAGTAATTTTTTTTTTTTTTTTTTTTTTTAAAACCTGCCCTTTTATGGCCTAGAATTCAGTTAAAATTCATTTCACAGAAACAACATTTCGACCAGACATGGTCAAAACTGCCAGCTAGCAACTGCATTTCCAGCATAGTTGTTAAAGGCGCTCGCCTTGTGCGCCTAGGCAACAGGCGAGGGCGAGGCCCACCTTCACCGCCCAAAACCCTAGGCCCAGGCCCACATAAATATTAAGCAACATATTCCAGTTTTCAATATAAACCCTTCCGGTGGTCGGAAGTGGTTGCCGCCGACGGAGACTGAGGCGGCGAAGATGCTCGGATCTGCCCCGGAAAAAGGTGGGGAACCACCACTTGCGGGCGGTGGAAGTCCTGGCAGCCGGAAATTGGCCGGAGAGACGCTGGAAAAACAAGAAAACCACCACGAAGGGGTGGCGTGTGGGGGCGCGTGAAAACTCCGGAGGAGGTCCGGTTTGTGGGGTTATGTTCCTGGTAGTGTGGTGAAGATGATGGGAGTGTTTAATTTAATTATTAGAGATGTTGGTGGTGGTATTAAATTTTAAGAGAGAGAATATAGAGATGTTGGTGGTGGTATTATTGATGATGGCATAGTCGATGGTTCTAATTAAGTTTTGTCAATGGTTTTGAACATTTTAGTTGATTGCATTATGGGTTTTTTGGCATTTGGTATTTGGTAATTTGAACATTTTAGTTGAATGCATTATGGTAATTTGGTATTTGGTCAATGGTTTTGAACATTTTAGTTGAATGCATTATGTATTTAACTTTTTGGTTAAATGCATTATGGGTTATTTAAATGGTATTTGGTAATTTGAATGGCATTTGGTGTTTTTTTACCTAAGTGCGCTTTTTTTTTTTCGGGCCCGCGCTTTTTTTGCGCCTCTCGCCTAGGCCACATTTTGGGTCTTTGCGCCTTGAATTCGCCGTCGCTTTTGACAACTATGATTTCCAGTGACAGTGAACTGGAGCAGAATACCAAGATTGTAATTTACTCCATACCTCACAAACTTAGCATACTGCAACAATCCACAGGCCTATCCATGTATTGTGCATGCTCTTTTTGGCAAATTCCGATATTCATAGCAATATGAAGTTTTAGGATATATGACACTTTCAATTCAGTGATAAAATCTATCTTGTTCAAGTAATCATACGTCTCTAAAGTTTTAACTGGTCCAGTCCCCCTGGTAGACGTCTACTGTAGTATTATACCTACACGTGATTCTATAACAGTGTTCTTTACAATTTTTCTTTATTAGGTTCCACTGAAGAAGGAAAATGGTCAGACAGCTTTGGTCCCCCTTTTCCAAAGCCAAGAAAGCATTGCTGGAAAGGTATTTTTGTAGATTACTCATCTAAAGTGACCATGCTGCAGATTGTGTTACATTACAAATGTTTCTATATAAGTACGATAGTTATTATAACAGCTGGGCTTTACCTATTTACCATCGTTTCAGATTTCTGTAGAACCGATGCAAGGGAAGAAGGTTGAGCATAATGGTATTAAAATAGAACTCCTCGGTCAGATTGGTGAGTTTTCTACTTACGGTTATAAAATAGACCTCTTTCGCCTAATTTTTTGTCCTTTTCCTTGAACTATATGAGATCCAACCTATTCAAATGTTAATCCAGTATTTTTTTTGGCAATAATTTACCTCTACTAGAAGTTATTAAGTTGTCTCAAAAATTAAAAAGTGTTTGTTGCATAAAAAAAGAAAAAAAAGAAAAAGATAATTAACAATTTGATTTGCTGTATAATCTATGAACAACTTCATGGCTATCTCGTTCATATGCTAATATGTTGCCATGTGGTTTCCTTTGCAGAAATTTATTTTGACAGAGGCAACTTTTATGACTTTACCTCTCTTGGTAAGTTTGTCTGACTTGATTAGCTTTGTTTATGATGAAATGACAACTTTTTTGTTTTTTTTGTTTTTTTTTTGTTTTTTGGTTTTTTTTTTTTTTTTGGTTTTGTTTGTTTGTTTGTTTTTTTTTTATTTTTTTTTATTATTTTTTTTTTTTTTTTTTTTTTTTTTTTTTTTTTTTTTTTTTTTTAATATTGTTTTTTATTGTTATATCAACATTATTAGTAATTTACTTGTAACTTTTCTGTACACAAATTTTCATTTTGATGCTCTCTTATCATTTGTTTTGTAGTTCGTGAATTGGATGTTCCTGGTGAAATATATGAAAAGAAAACATTTCCTTTTGAGTTTTCTACAGTTGAAATGCCATACGAGACATACAATGGTGTGAATGTGCGACTTAGGTAAAGCTCTTTTAGCTAAGTTTAGATGACATAAAAACAATTAAACATGAACATGATGGCATTTATTGCATGATCATTGTCACTGGGATATGGGTGTGGGGGGTTTACTTCTTTCCTACTTCATATATAGGCAAAAATAGCATGAATTATCCCTCGAGTCCTTGATCCTTGCTAAATTATCGACGCATTTGATGCCTGCTTTTGCTCCATTATAACGTATGCTCTATATGGATTATGTCATGATTAAATAGCTTTGTCCACTCCAGGAATTCATCCCTGTTATGTGGCAAATTGTTATTTATAACTTGAAACATGATTTAATTTCCTGCACTGTCTGCTCCCAGGTATGTTCTGAAGGTAACAATCAGTCGGGGCTATGCGGGTAGCATAACACAGTACCAAGATTTTGTGGTAAGACCCAATCCTATTTTCAGATATTGAATGCCACAGCTATGGTAAAACATTTTAGTTTTGCTACTATGATGTTTTCTTTACACATTTAAAAAAAAAAAAAATCAATAGTTTTGTGATACTTTTTCAGTAATGCGAAATTGCAAGAACTGTTAAATGTTTGCAACAATTGTTAATGATCTTTCTTGATAAAAAGTAAGTGGTACCATCAGCCATTCTTATAATATAAAAAAAAAATAAAAAAATAAAAAAATACAAGGGAGTCTTTCATGAGGGATATTGGGTTCTATTCTTATGTGTTTTGTTTCCAAGTGGAACACTATTCTATTCACTCATTCAGTCATTCTGTCCTATTCTTATGTGTTTCGTTTGCAGGTTCGCAACTATACCCCGGCTCCCTCAATCAACAACAGCATCAAGGTCAGTGATCTGCCATGTTATTTCAGTATTCTTAAGTTATCTATCAGGAGATATAGTTCTATTAATGATCATGTCTATATGTGTAAGTTTCGGGCCATTTAGTCTCAGTGGGTCGATTTGGTTGTGTTTAATCTAAAACATGTCAAGTTAAGAAATTTAGCTAAAAGATGAAATTGGTCAAATGGGTCGAAAACACCCAAAGTGTAATAATAATGCAAATTAATCCTTTTTATAATAATAATTGTTTTTGTAATCATATCTCTCATCAAGTCTGTAATCTGTATTAAAGGTTCTAAAATTGGATGGATAATGTTTACGGGTCAACCCAACCGGAACCCATCCAAACTTAGTCGCTATAACCTGAGCACATTTTGACCCGTAACCGAGCCTGCCGGGCCCATCATTTTGCCACCTCTAATCATGTCTTCTGCAATGCTGTGTAATAGTTTGTTGTAATTGATAAATTTAGCCCATTATGTTATTCTATACTGCTTTCTCATTGTCTCGCATGTAACCTTTGACAGATGGAAGTTGGAATAGAAGACTGTCTTCATATTGAGTTTGAGTATAACAAAAGCAAGTAAGTCGAGAAGGCTAAAGATGTGCAATGAAAAAGAAAGTAAAAAGAGATATACGCGACCTGTTTGACTAAATTATGACCACCAATAAGAATGAATTCATCCTGCTCAGATAAGTAATAACAAAGTGAATATGCTTGCATCCAGGTATCATTTGAAAGATGTGATCATTGGCAAGATATATTTTCTTCTTGTAAGAATCAAGCTAAAGAATATGGATCTTGAGATCAGGCGACGAGAATCCACTGGTTCTGGGGCCAACACTCATGTAGAGACAGAAACCCTAGCAAAATTCGAGTTAATGGATGGTGCTCCTGTCAGAGGTATGCACTAAAATCTCATGCGCGTTTGCTTATATTTCCTGTAAAAGTTGCCGTTGATATCCTGTCAATTTCTGTTTTCTTTTTCTATTTCATGTGCAAATTAAATCCTTTTACTTCACATGATTCACACAAAAATTACGTTTTGACCTGTTTCTTAACCCGTCCATTTTGGCGCGTGTAGTGCAGATCATGTGAGGTAATAACTAACACAACTTATTTTATTTCATTTGCAGGTGAATCTATACCAATTAGGCTGTTTCTGAGCCCATACGAGCTGACACCAACACATCGGAACATCAACAACAAATTTAGCGTCAAGTATTTTTTGAATCTTGTACTAGTTGATGAAGAAGATCGCAGGTACTTTAAGCAGCAGGAAATCACAATATACCGAACTGCAGAAACTTCTTCCTGATTCACCAAACCCCAAACTCTAGCCGTTCCAGCTCATGAAGCATCGACTGCAAAGAGTTATGAACCTGCTTGCTTCGTTTAGAGTTTAGATTTGCGTATGATGCCAATGGATTATTCGAATTGTATAGGCGAGCAAAGTTATGTAAGGTGGCATTTGTAGTTGGAGGTGAAGGAGGTGTGTGTTGGTTCAGTGTTCATGTTTGAAGAGTTTAATGTTATGAAGTAAAATTGCAAATAAGCTATTTTTATTGGGTAGTTATAATGGTCGGAACTCAAAACCGTTGACCTCAACTCTTGAAGACAATGCTATCAATCGTGATGTGATTCTGTTTGCGGCATTTTAATAAAATTGATTCGGAGTGTTTTTGTATGGGTCAAAACAGAAACAAATCGTAAAACTGTATAGATCAATGCAAATTCATTGAAGTGGTCTTGGCCTTAATGAAATGATGATTTGGTTGTTACATTTAAATCTGAATTAATTGTTAACACGCGCAAACTAGTACTTGCATAGTAATTTACCGTCTAAATGTTACTCTATAACCTTGAAACGCTTTAGCCTTTAAGTAAATCCTATGAATCGAAACCCAAAAGGATATCACGATCATGATGTACATTAACAAAGTGTTATTTCATTTTACATCTAAAGTTCCGTGATAATGTATTGCATGAAATTGTTTAATATTCAAATCTTGCCATTGAATCTATGTTAATGGTTAGCTAATCAGGATGTAATGGTGGGTGATGCACCATCGGCGGTGGTGGCATCACCAAGGGTAGAGGTGCAAATAAATTGGTTAAACCCGGTTATAAAAAAACCGGTTTTCCTAAAAACCGGTTTCGGTTTTTTCGGTTTTTCCGAAATCGGTTTTTTTTTCGGTTATAAATGTTCGGAATCGGTTTTTTTTCGGTTATAAATTTTCGGAATCGGTTTTTTATCGGTTCGGTTATAAATGTTCGGATTCGGTTTTTTTATCGGTTATTTACCGGTTCTTTTTTTTTTTTTTGGAATTTTACATACATGTTCGAACATTTATTTAATAAACTTGTTAATTATCAAATATTTAATTAAACAATACACCGGAAACATACTAAACAAATACAATCATAACTTTTTATTTGCACCGGAAACATACTAAAAAAATACAATCATAACTTTTATTTAAACAATACAATTATACAACTAAAAATATATAAATACTAATACATTTCGAGCTTCGGCATGGCCATCACCCGAAAACATATTAGTGTACTCAAGTATATCGAGCTTCGGCATGGCCATCACCCGAAAACATATTAGTGTACTCAAGTATATCGAGCTTCGGCATTGCCATCACCCATTATACTCAAGTCATTAAATCTTCCAAAAAATCTTCTACATCTACGTCTTCAACATCAAATTCTTCAAACTCACCTTCATCTAATTCGGTAGTCGGAGGTGATATCCCAATTCAACTTCTTCTCTTTCTATAGTTTCTTCAACGTCTTGTAATATCGGACCTTCCAACGATGATTCATGTTGTATCCTATCTACTCCATCCAAATAATCTTTCAAACATACACATACTTCCACGGATTCGGGAGTTAGTCTTGACCTTCTTTCCGATATAATTCTACCGCTAGTAGAAAAGGCCGATTCGGAAGCTACCGTCGAAGCTTGGACCGCTAATAAGTCACGAGCTATAGCGGATAAAATTGGAAATTGGATTTCCCTTTCTTTCTACCAAGCCAAAATGTCAAAGTTTGCAAACTCTTCGGGAATTAAAGTTATTAAAAAGTTTGTAGCCATATATTGTCCCAACTTGCTTGTTGGGGCCGATGTTCGTTGACGCTTTGTAACGTCTTCACATAAACTATTATAAAGGTTTATATTAATGTCTCTTGCCATTCGAGACGATCCGGCCCGCATTTGGTCAACAATTGGGTTTTGTTGTTGACCATATTTTGTTGCATAAATTCCAAATAATTTTTTAAAATTATCGTTAAATTTAAAATTTTGGGATCTTATATAGTCGGGGTCGTCACCGTTTAACCCAAAGGTTAAGTCTAAATTTTCCGTTATTCTTGTTATTAAAAGTTCTACGCCTCCAACATTTAAACATGGATTAAGTGCGGCGGAACAAGTAAAAACCAAAGGTAAACTACCAAAATATTTTATAAATTTCTTTTTTATAACTTTAACCATTCTTCTAAACATTTGAGTAGGTGAGTTTTTTAATTCATTTAATTTTTCCGTCATAGTATAAATTTGCTTTAAAACTAATGAGCTAGTTGGGTAATAAACACTCGATAATATAATTGTTGCCTCTTTAAAAACTTGTAAAAAAATAGTTAAATCATTTAGTCGATCCCAATTTTGGTCGTCTATTGAAACGGACTTATTTCTACTAACAAGTATATCATTAAAAGCGTTTAAAGTCACACGTTGTCGTAATATATTTTCAAACATCATGCAAGTAGAATTCCACATAGTATTATTATCAAAGCAAGGTCCTAGGGGTATTTCACCACATTGTTTACGAAAACGGTGATAGTTCATTTGTCGTTCGTTGCTCGCACTATATATAGTTGTTAATAAACCCATAAATTTCATCTTTAAACTATCACATATTTTTAATGCCTCTTGCACGGATAAATTTATAACATGAGCAACACAACGAGAATGAAAAAAAGCACAATCTAAAACGGGTTTTATACGTAATTTTAACAATTCCACAACTCTAGTATTATTGGATGCATTATCTAGTGAAATCGTAAAAACTTTATCATCTAAATTATATTCAATTAAAGTGTCATGTAAATTTTTTCTTAAATTAGATCCCGTATGAGGATAACCAAATAGTTTAAAAGCAATTGTCCGTTTCATTATAACCAGGATTCGGGATTAAACCAATGAGCCGTAACGGCGAGATAAGAATTTGCCGTACCATGTGGTGCGGTCCAAGTATCCGTAGTTATAGAAACACCATATTTATATTCACGAAAACCATCAATAATATCTCTTTTAGCCGTTTCCCATAATTTAAAAGCATCACTTCTAAGAGTAGTACGACTTACATGTTGATACCGCGGTTGTAGCCTCCTTTTGATGATCTCCGTAAGCTTGACGTTGTCGAAGTGGTTGAATGGAAGCGCTTGTTGAATGACAAACTTCGTAAAATCAAGTCGAAGCGCATCATTATCATATATAAAAACTTGACCATCCGCACCAATAGTACCTTGTGACGTATCATTTTGGACCGCATTACAACCGTTCTTATGAGTCCTAAGTGTAGTGTTAGACTAGGGGTTATAAAATCTCCCACATTTCTTGCAACGTGCCCTTTCCAAATTATCAATCATAATACACAAATCGTAATCATAATACACAAATCGTAATTAGACCAAACATCACCTTTTCGGTTAGTTGGTTTAATTTTCACAACATCTTCATTTGTGTAAACTTTTCGTGCATTGCTAGTAGAAACGGAGGGAGTAGTGGAAGCTTGTTGTGATTGTGAGTTTTCCATTATAGAGGGATTAGAGAGATATTTGAGAGATTAGAGTAAAGATATAAAGATTAGAGAGATTAAAGAGATATATGAGAGTGTTTTTGATGTGTTTTCAACCACAACTCATTACATGTATTTATACTACCAATCCATGGCTTAAAATCATCAAAAAAACACAAAAAAAACAAAAAAAAAAGTTCATAAACGATCATATAGCCGTTGTTCGTATTTAAAAAAAAAAAAGGAAAAAAACCGGTTATATTCTAAACGGATAGTTTGACTCGAGGTTTGACCGGTTTTTTTAAATTTTCCAACGGCTTGTATATATATATATATATATATATATATATATATATATATATATATATAATATATATATATATATATATATATATATATAATATAATACCGGTTATTTGAAAAAAACCGGATAAAACCGGATTTATAACCGGCAAAAAACCGGTCCACTATCAAAACCGAAAACCGGTCTAACCAGTTCGGTTTTAAAAAAACCGTTTTTTTTAAAAACCGGTTCCGGTTTATTGGACCGGTTAAAAAAAACCGGTTCCGGTTTGCACCTCTAACCAAGGGTGATCCCCCATTACCTCCTCTCATTGCGCGTGGTTATGGGATTTGGGCCAAGGTTTGATGGTGTGAAGTGTGAACCACGTAACGAAATGCACAACAAAAACCCACGGATGGCCACTTTTCCCCCTTCAAACGGATAGCTTTTTGACAATGTTAAAATAGAAAAAAAGAAAAAAGAAAAAAATTAATTAATTAATTAATTAATCATTTTATTTACCTATAAATACCTTCACCGGGCTCTTTCTTTCACAGCTAATCCCATTTTCTTAATGCCGAGACTTTCTCTTTCGTCGAGCCCCGAGCTTGTAGTCCTCCTTTGAGTTTGGGTTCAATTGGATGAATCTGTTAAGTCAAGGTCGGCTTTCCTTTCTCTGATAGAGGCTCGCTTCTTCAATTTGGATAGGAGTAGGTGCTTGCTGCTCACTCGCTGTCTACTGTGAAAGAAAAAAGCCGCCCCGCCACAGTAGTCTAAATGTGATAGGAGTAGGTGCTTGCTGCTCACTCGCTGTCTAAATGTTTTGGTGTAGGAGTAGGTGCTTGCTGCTCACTCGCTGTCTACTGTGATAGGAGTAGGTGCTTGCTGCTCACTCGCTGTCTAAATGTTTTGGTTTAGGACTCAAATTATTTTTCAAAATTAAAACATTTTTGTCTACCCCGACTGACGGTACCACGGTACCATTAAATTTAGTGGTACCATCCATACCTTTAATGGTACCGCCCGCTGGATGATTTTACGAATTTGACTTGTTTTGTCCCACTCGTTGACGCTTCACTTGAATTAAAACCTAATCCCGTTCTATCAACGGAATACTTCTTATCGCTAAGTATTTCGTTAAGTGATTGAGTTCCTTTTTCAAACTTATAAATTTTAAGAGCATTCTTTTTAAGTTCTTCGTTTTCAATTCGAAGATCTTGACATGATGTGCATCCAACGTCAATCTCTTTGTTTTTATCAAGTTTCTTAACTTTATCTTTTAACCCGAGAATTTCAATTTCTAAACTAATTCTAATTGTTTTTAGCATCTTATTTCTAGTTATGATTTTTATGTTACTTCACATAATTTATTGTATTCATCATAAGTGTGTTGTCATCTATCGAAGAATTATCATCACTATAATAATAAGAATCAGAATGTACCTCATTTGACGTATGGGCCATAAGACATGTTTCGTCATTAGGTTTTTCCTCATCTTCCTCACCGCTATCACTAGAGGTGGCAAAACGGGCGAGCACGAGCACGGGCTAGAACGGGCACGGGCTAGAATGGGCACGGGCTTAAACGGGTACGGGCTAAACGGGCACATGTTATACAAATCGCTTTATAGAAGAACGAAAATTACGAAATAAATTCCTTAAACGTAGTACCTCATTTATATTTAAAAAATTAAATATAAAATATACATAAGTTTTTCTTCAAAAACGATTATAATGTTCTCTAATTGAGAGAAAATATGTGCCCGTTGTGCCCATTTAACTTTTCAATTGGCTAAATGTGCCCATTTCAAAAAAAGGATGGGGCTAAATGTGCCCAAATCTTTTATAAAGTAGCCAAAATTAGCCCATTTTTTTTCATTTTGGGCACAAATTGCCACCTCTAGCTATCACTCCAAGAACCACCAACAAACGCCCTTTGGTTCTTGGTTCTCGGTGTGTGGAAAACTAGAAGGGGGGGGGGGGGTTGAATAGTTTTACCGGTTTTTAAGCTCTTTTGAAAACTTCTTAAAAGTCTACTTATTGAAAACCTTGATTTGAATCTTATGTGTAATCAATCAACACCAATATAAACTACACACTAAACTAACTAATAATAAGTAAAGTAAGTAAAGAGAAAAGATGGAAAGATCAAACCGGGACAAAGGGTTTATAATGGTTCGGCTACGAAGCACCTCTTCGCCCTACTCCACTCCTCGAGTACCACACTCGAGAGTTTCAAGCACTATGTCAACAACCTCCCTTAAGGCGGAGAAAACCGTACACGTCGCTTATCCTATTTCCGACACTAAGCTAGATGTCGAGTGCTAATCTTAGCTAGCACCAATCTACCACGATCCACTTGATCAAACACTCAAGCCCAATGGCTTCAAGAGATCACCAAGATCTCGACACGATCACAATGATCAACACTCACTTCACTCAACCTATTCTATCTACTCTAGATCCTTTGATCAATCACACAAGCCCAATGGCTTCAAGAGATCTTCACTATCTCTTAAGATCACAATGATGTTCACTCGCACTCTCACAAAAGGAAAATAATCATGATGTATGCTATGATACAATCAAGTATGTAACAAATGTTACAAACAACCTAACTATAACTCTTGTATCTTCTTGGATACCTTGAGTTCTTCTCTTGCACTTGAAGAGGTATGATAACACTTTGTATCTTCTTGGATACTTTGTGTTCTTCTCTTGCTATTGAAGAGGAATGAAGAGGATCACTTGATGAGATGATAGGATCACTCTTGAACAAAAGAAAAACTAATCTAAATGATCAAAGAAAGAAAGTGTGAAGAGGGTTTTGAACTCAGAAAGTTCTGTGTGAAAAAGGATGCCCAAAAACTGTGAATAGGGCTGGTATTTATAGGCAAAAAAAATCTGGCCGTTACAGAGGGACGGCTCCACTAAATCACCCACGGCTCCACTAAATTTAGTGGAACCGTGGAGCCGTCCCTTACAAAGACGCTCCAATTTTTGTCTTTTCTGGTGAAAACTTATTTGGGGAAGTTTGGAGCTTATTTTGGGGGGGAAAATAGCTGTTATGTATTTTAAACTTATTTTTCCATTAAAACATTTCTTAATTATTCAAAAATAATTTGTCATGTATATTTTTGAAAAAATGTTTTGTCACATTAAAATGTGAAGTCTTAAAACCCAAAATCACTTCTTTGATCATTTGTCAAGTTGTAAGTTTGTTCTAGAGTGATTTGCGTGGAAACGGGATCTTCCGATTAAAAACTTGTTTACGTTAATTTTAACGTAACGTGATTTCACATTTTGTCATCCTCAAAACGTGAAGTAATCGAAAGATATAAATAACGTTTTTAGAACATTATTTGCATCAACAATCTCCCCCTTTTTGATGATGACAAAACATAAACTCATTTTAAGTTAAAATTAGTTTTAACAAGTTTTTAATGAGTTTACTCCCATTTCTCCCCCTTTTTGTCGAAGCAAAAAGGTTGTAAGGCTCCCCCTTGATGTATACTCCCCCTCATTTGGAGAACACCAAGGAATCGAGCAATGATTCGTGCTACAAAACCAAGTTAGAAGACATATATACAATATCTAACAAGTAGCACTTAAGAAAAATATCTAAGCATAAAAGAAAATAACCAAGTAGCCAAGCCCTAAAAATGATAAAATAACCATAGAAAAGAGAACATTCATTCATAAAACAAGTGTCATACATAGGTATGACTACATGATGAAGATAACAAGAGACAATTAGAAGCATAAATCCCTAATGACTAGAGGCAAGCTTCATTTCCAAGAGGGGTCCTAATGATTTATTAGTGAAAAACTAAACATAAACATGTCTAGTTTTGTTGGCTAGGAGGTGGTGGAGATGGTGTCATCATTTGGGGTGGTGGTGGTGTTAAGAGGTGTTCCACATAGGAGAACATGAAGTGAATTTCATCTCTCAAGGAGAAGATGAGGTTACGGTTGTGGAGGCAACATAGGCAATTGGCACTATGTAGATCAAAGGGATGGGGTTGGATGGGTTGTGCCATGATAGGGGAAGGAGGTGGTGGTGAGTTTGTTTGTGATGGAGTTGGCATGTTATAGTCCAATGGAGTTATGGGGGATAGTGTGTACTCCATTGATGATGTGGTGTTGAAGGATGATGAAGATGTTGTGTAGGAAGATAATGTTTTGGAGGGTGCATTAGGTGGTGATGGTGATTTGGGAGTGGCTTGGGAAGGTGGTGTCATTGCTTCATCATCTTTTGTAAGATCCACAAAGAGTGGTCTTGTTGGTGGTTTTACGGTTATTCTAGGTTTCTTTGAGATGTGAGTGGTGGATCCTTGTGTGGAGGACATGGTGTGTGTGTGTGATGAGAGGTTGAAGATGAAGTGCAAGATAAACTTGCTAGGGTGAAGCCTTATATAGGCAAGATGGATGAAATTTGAATTAAAGTGGATGGGAGTGTCCTATGGTGTAGCAAGGGAATCTTAGGGTGTGTGTGATGTTGTAAGATTTGCAGGTTTGAGGTTAGGGTTGCAGGGATTTTAGGAGGAACAGTGAAAATTCGTGAAATAGGTGCACGGTACCACTAAATACCTCACGGTACCGTTAAATTTAACGGTACCGTGGCCTATTAACAGTACCGTGACACTGTAGTCACGAATTTTCCAGTTCAGGCTAATTCTGGGCAGCTAGTGGAATGTTTTCTAGGGGAGCTAGTTCCTGGAAATGATAGTGCCTAAAGTCACTAAAGACTTATTTGCCTAATATGTCCCATATTAAGCTATATCTAGCACATAAAGGTTACCATGTAATTTGCCAAGATAAGCATAAGCATGCAAGCATAAAGGACAAGATAAACTATCATCCAAATATCACATAGAATATTCATGCAAGGTGAAGGATTTAATGTTAAGCATGCAAGATAATTAAGAGTATTAATTCCTAATATGATCTATTAAGAATAAACCCTAATAAGAGATATAAATCCTTTCATAACTACTTATGGCTTGAGCATTCTCCCGTTCTTGTCACATTCTCGTCTTGAACATGCATCTCATTCTCATGATTAGGATCATCAAAGGGTGCATAGTGGGTGGAGGATTCGGAAATGAGAATGGATGAGACATATGACTCGGTTATGGGTTTCATGACGGGTGTGAAAAGTGAGTATTGAGGACCATGAAGGTAAGGGTGAAAGGTTATGAAGTGGTGATAGAGACGGGTTAGGAACATCCCATAGGGTATCAATTTATTTTTGTTTCCCTTGAGATGTACAATTCGCTTAGCGAAGAAGTAGGCGAGATTGTATGGTTGTTGTGTTAGGAGACAGTAAATCATATGAGCGCAACACGCCGGAAGTTGCTCACGATTTTCTGTTAGACTTAGAACATTTTCTCGCAGGATGACTGCCCAAGAAAGTAGTTCATGACGAACCTCATCCAAACGAATTTTTGTTGGATTTGGGTAAGAGGAGGAGTACTTGTGATTACGAATGAGTTTGGTAAGTTCGGTTGGAGAGGGTATGTAGGAGCAATATGGACTATCCTCTTCACGATAGTTGAAGAGGGACTCAAGACACCAATCTTCAGTATAGGCACATTGCCCATGATTGGGAATACGAAGGATTTGAGCGAATTGCTCAAGGGTTAAGACAAATTTGAAACTTTGGATCCAAAACCAAAGTGACAAAGATTGATCCTAGTTACGTACGAGTTCGACTTTCGAAAGAACTCCAACACAAAACGAGGACAAATGTGCTCGTTGATATGGAGTAAACAATTGAACCCTATAGCTCTAAATGAAGTGTTGATGTCCCGATGATAGATTAGGGATGGATCAACGACACGACCTTCATGAAACCGACGGGTTTCAAGATTGACATAGGCACGAATGTGGTTACCGGGTGTTGTGGGTTCACGAGAAATTTCGGATGTGTAGGTATCGGTTAGAAGATGATCAAAATCATATTCATGAGACATTTTTGTTTCCTATAAGAAAATTTTTAGGAAAAATTAGAGCTAAGAACAGTTGCATTACATACACATGTCTAGTGTGTGCCTATATGCAAACTATGTGGATGTGCGGTAATCTCGACTCAAAAGAAAATAATGAGATTACCCAAACACTCCTAATTTTACTTTTGTTCAAACAAATATATCAAAAAATACATATTGATTATGCAATTCGATCAATATTCGTGAGATCATGTATGCATGAGAAAACGTTTTTAGTTTGCATCAACAATGCATGAAAAATGTTTCATGATCCTAGTTTCGTGAGATTTTTGAAAACCATGGAATTGGGGTGTTTGGTGACTTCAATGTTTTAGCACCAAAGATTTTGAAATATTTTAGTGTTGATGACTTCTAATTGAAAGTTTCCTAGTAAAAATTGAAAGACCCCAATTCAATTTTCATTAATGAACAAACCCTAGACTCAAAATTAGAGAAAATTAGAGTAAGAAAACTTACAATTAGTGTTGAAAAAGTGGAAATGATTGAGAATCTTGAAAGACAATGTCTTGAATATGATCTTGAAGGGGTGTGATTGAGTTTTGGGTTGTGAGGTAAGGTTATAACAGTAGTTGCAGAAGTAGATAGGTTTTGAAGTGAGTAGTGTGGGAAAAAGGGGACTGAAATACAGAATGTGCCAGATACACGGTTCCACGGTACTATTAAATTTAACGGTGTCGTGCCACATTTAGTGGAGCCGTGATCTGCTGGGATGGTTTTCTGTCCCATTTTGATTTTTGACGAATAAGTCTCGCTGTTTTAGTGAGACTTTTTGACACGAGGAAAGAATTTATACCTAATAAATTCTTTTGACGAGGGGAACCTAAACTAGACAAAACGAGACACACGAGATGACTTCAAGAGTCATGAGATTTATGGAATATGTTCCATCATTCCTAGACCTAGACGGAGTGTTGGGAATAAAATGTTCAAGTCAAAGAGCCTACCAAATATGCCAAAGAGCCTGCTAGTTGATTTTGAAGAATATGAAGATGTACTAACAGTACCTTCTGGGTAAGAAGGTACTGCTAGTTGACAAAGGTCCTGCCAAGATTTATGTCAAGTTGATAGATATTTGTTTTAGATATTTGTTGAATTATTAGTCTTTGTACAATGTAATACGTTATGTAGAAGTAGTTTAGTCTTCTGTGGTATGCAGAAGAATATTACAGAGTTGTTACATTGGTAGTTGTATTTAATTGTAGGCTAGAATAGTCAAAGTATCATATTATATTAAACAACTTGACAACTTGTAATAAGGGTACCTTATACTATAAAAGGTTCCCTTAGTCACCACCTTCTTGGATGCATCTCTTCAACTATTAACCAAAACTGAACAATCTCTCTAGTAACTTAGTTACTCATTTCACAAATCCTTTTACAATCTAAGATTCAAGATTACTTTGTAATCCCGGTGATAGTTAGATCATCCGTATTATTTCATCAATAATATTGAATCGTTTTGTGTTAACTAAAGTTGTGTTCTTTGTTCATTACAAACTCACGTTTACATAACTCACCACCTTTGTGTTCTTTTAAGTGTGTTGTAGTAGATTTCGCATACTAAACACATTCATACATAAATATCTCAAACACGTTACTAAGATTCACATCCCAAGTGTTTGCGCAATCCTTCCACAAGTGGTATCAGAGCTAGGCTGATATTTACAATTTAAAAGAACAATGGATGTTGAACATATTCAAACCAATGTTGCAGCTAAACTTCCATTACTCAAGCAAAATGAGTTTGATATGTGGCGACTAAGGGTAGAACAATACTTTCAAGTGCAAGACTATGCACTTTGGGAGATTATTGAAGAAGGAAACTCATTTAAACCCTCAATCACCACTACCACAGTAAACGATGCACTTGTAACACAAGTACAAGTAAACCCAACGAGTGCAGAAGAAAGAATTCAGAAGCGAAATGATCTAAAAGCCAGGAGTATGTTATTGATGACTATTCCAAATGATCAGCTTTTGATCTTTAACAAATACAAAGATGCCAAAACCCTTTTTGAAGCTATTGTGGCTAGGTTTGGTGGTAATGATGCCACCAAGAAAACACAAAAAATACTTCTCAAACAGCAGTTTGAAAATTTCACAGCCACAACAAATGAGTCTTTGGACAGTATGTTCAATAGACTTCAAAAGCTTTCAAGCCAGTTAGCTATCCATGAAGTGATGATAACTCAAGAAGACCTAAACTCCAAATTTCTTAGGAGTTTACCTTCTGAATGGTCCATGCATGTCATTGTCTGGAAAAACAAGCCAGATATTGATCAGATGAGTCTTAATGATCTCTACAACAATTTTAAAATAGTAGAGCATGAAGTGAAGAAGACTACTGGTTCAAGCTCAGGAAATATGGCTTTTGTATCATCTCCAAGCACCTCAAAAGTTGTAGATGAAGAAAAAGATGGCAGAGAAGAAGGTACTGCCAACACAAACTTTGGTACTGCCAGTACTTCTAGCAGTACCAAAACCATTCTAGATGAAACTATTGGGTGTGCCTTCCTGACATCACAACATAATGCGTCCATATTAAATTTTGAAGATCTTCAAGAGATTCATGAAGATGATCTTGAAGAAATGGACATAAAATGGCAACTTTCACTTCTGAGCATAAGGGCTAAGAAGTTGCTGATGAGGACTGGAAAGAAGATTACGATAAATGGTAATGAGCCTGCTGGGTATGATAAGTCAAAAGTGGAGTGTTACAACTCTACATGAAGGGTCACTACTCTAGAGAGTGTAGAAGACTAAAGAAGTAGGATGACAAGGGTAGAGGGTTTGACAACAAGAATAAAGGAAGCTTTGAGAAGAAAGGAAGCTTTGAAAGCAAGAGTAAGGCTGTTGAAATCATTGAGCCCAAAGAAATGGTTGCTATTGATGGGATGGGTTTTGATTGGAGTTTTATGGGTGAAGAAGAGTCAACTTCAGATGAAATGGCTTTGATGGCATTCTCCACTCCTGAGGTACAAACTACCAAATGTTCTAATAATTGTGAAGTTTTTAAAGTATTAGAAAATTTAAGAAAATTTTATGGTGATCTGACATTAGAACAAAGAAAATCACATCAAAACTTAGTCGATCTTAAGTGTGGTATGGCCAAACTTGAAAAACAAGTAATTCACTTTAGAGAAAATGAACTCACCTTTACTGATGCAAAAGCTGTTCTTAATAGAGAAATATTTTTAAAAGATGCAGATATAAAAATGTTAAGAACTGAGTGTGCTAAAGTGACATTGGCTAGAGATAATATTGCATTGACTGTTACCACATTGGAAATTGCATCTGATTTTACTAGAAGCATAGTTGAAAATCAGATGAATAAGAGAATAAAATCTGGGATAGGATATAAGACTTGTCCACCTCCTTATAGAGGAATTCCTTGTCCCTAAGGTATTGACCTTGCAGAATCAGGTTTACATGAATTCATTAACAAACCTTTGGCTAAACCTGTAGAGAAAAGTGAACCTTCTGAGAGTGCTAAGAATGCCTCACTCTCTAACAAAAAGGTGCTCACTAATGACAAATCAGATGTTCTAATTATTGAAGATTGGGTATCTGATGATGATGATGAAGAGACTGTTTCCATCAAAGGAAACAAAGTAGGACTAATCAGTCCTAAAAGAGTAGAGATTAAGGCTAAGGCTAAAGCTGTTTTAAAAACAGTTGAAAGTTGTGAAAAATGTAATAACAAACCTAGAGGAAGCCAAAGAAATTGGAACAACCTTAAGTCACAACAACTAGGTGATGACTTTGTTATGTACAATAAGGCTTGTTATTACTGTGGTAGCTTTAATCATCTTCATGCTTACTGTAACAACTGGGTTTCTGGGAGTAAATCAAAGTCTAAAACAAATGTTACTCACCCCAGAAAAAGTTTTGTTAAGTCTAACACCCCAAAAGTTAAACATATTGTTAGACAAAATAAGCCTGTTATTACAAAACCAACTGATAAGGGTGCAAGAAACACTTTCAAATATGTACCAAAAGTTGTGAATAGTCCTATTCAAAAGAAATCTGTGGTCAAAACACAAGTTTGGAGACCAAAACCAAAAGGTCCTGCTAGACCAAATGGTACTACCAAAATTGGTACTGATAGACCAAAGACCACAAAATGGATAAAAAGGGAAAATGCTGTTAAGTCCTCAGCATGTTGGATTTGGAAACCACTCCAATCAAAAGGTGTATCAACAATCTTGAAAAAGTTTGATTTCATTGATGCAAGAGGCAAACCCAAGTCTGTTATGGCTTGGGTACCCCAAGGAAACTAATATGTTTATTCATGTGCAGGAACATTCAACTGATATTGGTGATCAAGGATATGTAGATAGTGGATGTTCAAGGCACATGACAGGCAACATGTCTTTCCTCACAGACTTCAAAACATTTGATGGAGGATATGTTACCTTTGGGGGAGGAATAAAAGGAAAGATCACTGGTAAAGGTACTATCAAAACCAGTAAATTAGATTTTGAAAATGTGTATTTTGTGAAAGAACTTCAGTTTAATCTCCTTAGTGTCTCACAAATGTGTGACAAAAAGAACAATGTTTTATTTACTGACAATGAATGTATGGTTCTTTCTTCTGATTTTAAAATGCCTGATGAGAGTCAGATCCTTCTTAAAATCCCAAAAAGGAACAATATGTACAGTGTTGATTTAAAGAACATTGATCCTAAGGAGAGTTTAACTTGTTTGGTAGCAAAAGCCTCATTGGATGAATCTATGCTTTGGCATAGAAGGCTTGGTCATGTAAACTTTAAAACAATCAACACTATTGCAAAATATGATTTGGTAAGAGGTTTACCCAAAAAGATTTTTCAAAATGACCAAACCTGTGTTGATTGTCTAAAAGGCAAACAACATAGAGCTTCTTGTAAGCCCAAGACCCATAACTCTATTTCTCAGGTTTTATACATGCTTCATATGGATCTCTTTGGTCCTACTAATGCGAGTAGCTTGAATGGAAAGAAATATTGTCTTGTTGTTACTGATGATTATAGCAGATTTTCTTGGGTTTTCTTTTTAAAATCTAAACATGAAACAAGTGAGATTCTTAAATCTTATATAACTGAGGTAGAAAACCAATCTGATAAGAAAGTCAAAGTCATCAGATGTGACAATGGAACTGAGTTCAAGAATAGGGTTATGGATGACTTTTGCAAGGAAAAAGGGATAAAAAGAGAATTTAGTGTAGCTAGAACCCCACAGCAAAATGGAGTAGCAGAAAGGAAAAATAGAACACTTATAGAGGCTGCTAGAACTATGTTAGTAGACTCTAAGTTGCCTATTTCATTTTGGGCTGAAGCTGTAGGTACTGCTTGTTATGTGCAGAACAGGGTTCTTGTGATAAAACCACACAGAAAGACACCTTATGAACTTTTCTTTGGTAGAACACCATCTTTAAGTTTTATGAGACCTTTTGGTTGTCATGTCACTATTCTCAATACCAAAGATCATTTAGGCAAATTTGAAGGAAAAGCTGATGAAGGCTATTTGATAGGGTATTCTTTGCAGAGTAAGGCCTATATAGTGTATAATACTTGCACTAGGCTAGTGGAAGAGAATCTTCACATAGAGTTTCAAGAGAAACTAACAAATGTGACAGGAATTGGACCAGATTGGATGTTTGATATTGATAGGCTTTCAGAATCTATAAATTATGTGCCTGTTTCAGGTACAAATACTAATGATAATGCAGGTTTTGATGACAATGTTGAAACACCTAAAGATCAAGATTACATCTGGATGCCAATTTGGAAAGGTTTGGATCTATCTTCAAGTCTTGAAGAACCTTCAAACACAAGAAATGAAGGTAATGAAGATGATCATGGAGCTCAAGGTCAAGAGAATCAAGAAACTAGTGCAAATGACAATGGTACTGCTAGTTCACCAGATGGTACTGCCAGTTCACAAATTGATACTGCTGAGCCATTAAATGTTCAAATAGATGATTCTTTACCAGAAGAAGTGGGGATTGGCAATCTTCCATTTACCTATGAAGTTCCTACACCACACAACACTAGAATTCTCAAAGATCACTCAACTGATGATGTGATTGGTAGCATTGATTCTGGTGTTAGAACAAGATCTCAAGTTGGTTTATCTCAAGTCTTGACTTCAGACCAAGAAGGGTTCATCTCCTCTATTTATGAAGAAAAGAATCATGAAGTTGCCAACATATGCCTGTTTTCATGTTTTCTATCTCAGGCTGAACCCAAAAACATAAACAAAGCTTTAGATGATGCAAGTTGGGTTGAAGCAATGCAAGAAGAGCTTCTCTAATTCAAGATTCAGAAAGTTTGGATACTGGTTGATTTTCCCAAAGGTCATAGGGCAATTGGAACCAAATGGGTGTTCAGAAACAAGAAAGATGAAAGGGGTATAGTGATCAGAAACAAAGCAAGATTGGTAGCCCAAGGATATACTCAAGAAGAAGGGGTAGATTATGAAGAGGTTTTTGCTCCAGTTGCAAGACTTGAAGCAATTAGGCTATTCTTGGCCTATGCTTCTTTCATAGGCTTCACTGTCTATCAAATGGATGTTAAGAGTGCATTTTTATATGGTGAAATTGAAGAACCAGTGTACGTTTCTCAACCTCCAGGCTTCATTGATGCAGAATATCCAGACAAGGTTTATAAGGTTACCAAAGCTCTTTATGGTCTACACCAAGCTCCTAGGGCATGGTATGAAACATTGGCTTGTTTTCTACTAGAAAATGGATTCCAAAGAGGCAGGATTGATCCAACTTTGTTCATCAAAAGAACAAAGAAAGACATCTTGCTGGTGCAGATTTATGTTGATGACATTATCTTTGGATCTACAAACCAAGTCTTGCGTGTAGAATTTGAAAAACTTATGCATAGTAAGTTTGAAATGAGTTCCATGGGGGAACTTACTTTATTTTTGGGTCTCCAAGTGAAACAATCCAAAGAAGGCATATTTATCAGCTAAGATAAGTATGTAGCAGAGATCCTAAGGAAATTTCACTTTGCTGATTCTAAGGTTGCAAGTACACCAATGGATGCAGAAAAAGGTTTACTAAAAGATGCTGAGGGTGAAGATGTTGATTTGCATAATTATAGATCAATGATTGGGTCTTTGATGTACCTTACATCATCAAGACCAGATATCATGTTCTCAGTATGTGTATGTGCAAGGTTTCAAGTACATCCCAAAGTCTCTCATCTCACAGCAGTCAAAAGAATCTTTAGATATCTCAAGGGTCAACCTAGGTTGGGTCTTTGGTATCCAAGGGAATCATCTTTTGAATTAGTGGCTTATTCTGGTAGTGACTATGCTGGTGCAACTCTAGACAGAAAATCCACAACTGGTGGATGTCAATTTCTTGGTTGCAGACTCATCTCTTGGCAATGCAAGAAACAAACAATGGTGGCCAACTCTACAACTGAAGCAGAATATGTTGCTGGTGCAAGTTGTTGTAGGCAAGTTCTTTGTATCCAAAATCAAATGCTTGACTATGGGTACAATTTTCTTAACACCATTATTTACATTGACAATAGCAGTACTATATGTGATGCGTGGTTTTGCGACCTTACAACAGGTTTTACCTCTCGAGGGATCTCAAGAGGCTTACAACCCCACCAGGCAGTGTACCTGACCGATGTAGTATAGTGTAGTGGTAAGTACGGGGGATTGATCGTTCTCCACAGGGAATAGTGTCGTTAGGATTGAAAAACTACTTTAATAGGTCTAAGGGTGAGGGAAGATTCTTTTTGTATTTTTATATTTTTATGAAAGCAAGTAAAATCTCGGGTTTGATGGAGTGAGCGGAATTAGTTGCTAGTCAACTAACCCAAATTACTACGAATGCAAATAAAATAAAATAACTGAAAATGAAAAGAGTTGTGAAACTTATGTGGAGAGAAATGTGTTTACTTAGATTTCCTTACTCCCTAACTATCTTTTACCGGTTGATTAGTGTGTATTAATTGCGTGGATGACGGGTGTATTCCTTAATACCAATCGTGGGGTGGCGTACGTACTTCCCCAACTCTACAAGCTCCTACTTCACTCCTATGTCGAGCCGGCTAGGAAGCTCCTAACATGGGATCACTAGAATTCGCTCATGCATTAAATACAACCATAAAAACCTTAGTACGCATTGGTTCATGTTTCTTAAGACGTTCAAGCAAGTTACCGAATAGGAAGTTAGCCAGTTTTCTTAAGCCTAACATCGATAAACAATCATCCAATACAATTAATAACACACTAATAACCAATAATCAATAGCTAGGTTTCATTAGATCTAAGCAAACACAAGATAAATCTAGCCTAGCATGTTAATTAAAAGACAAGAACAATATATAATCAAACAACACATAGACATATTGATTGATTAAACAATTACTTATCTTCAATTAAACATGGGAGATCCAAGGGTATGAAAACCCTTAAAAATGGCAGAAATTCGTCTTTAGGGTTTCTCCTCACAAAGTTGCACACTAATGACAAAAAATTGCAAAACTATATATAGAGTTTAAGGGCTGACGGCGTCACGTTATAGGACTTGACGCCGTCACCTCGCCGTGTCTAGGGTTCCCGGATGGCCTTCTTGACGCCGTCCCTTTTTAGACCTCCAAAATCCGCTCTGGCTTATCAAAGCTTGACGCCGTCAGAATATGGCTTGACGCCGTCCCTCTTTAAGTTAAACCGTGATGGCCTTGATCACTTCAAAGGGTGACGCCGTCAAATTTTCCATTGTAAAATTCTCTGGCTTATCATGAGTAATTTTCATATCCACCTTTTTTTGCCATGATGCCGTCAAGGGCAATCCCTGACGCCGTCAAAGGTACTTTCCAGCATAATTTTGAGACTTTGTCGTTTTCTTCACTTTTATGCTCCAAAAATGTCCAAAATGCTTCCTTTTCCAGATTTCTTCTCCAAAGTACCTAAAATGACAAAAGGAACGATTTAGGGCAATATTTGATCAAATAAATACGATTTAGGGCTTAAATGACCCCCTAAAAGCGGTACACTTTTCGCTTCATCAAATACCCTTACACTTGAGATTTGCTTGTCCTCAAGCAAATGCGCTTTTATTCTAATCAAAATACAAGTTAGGGGTCATTTAATGCTAATATAAAAGTAATTACAACAAACAGTTGTTCCACTTTAATCATAATAAGCACGGAGATTACATACTAGCACCTCACAAGTAGTGTTTAGATACTCACATCTCTCAGGTGTCATCAAAATAAATCTCATAAATGAAAACGGATAATATCTCTCACTACCTGTCATAGCAAATAGATTACCATAGGCTTGGTAAAGGATCGAAAACCTCCTCCACTAGGCGTAAGCACCTAAGATAAACTATCAAAGAGGGCTTTTAAATGGGTTATAATGTGAGGTGTAGGGATATGATAAACACGGTTTTGTTGGATAAGGGATATTTTACTGGTGGCGAGTTAAAGATCTTGATTAATTACATGTACAATATGGCGTTGCTAAGCCAAGACTAGACTCGACTTAAGCTAAAAACAAAATAACAAAAACATAAGACAAACATAAAATGAAACGGGATGGTAGTCCGTATGTTTTTTTCTATTTTTCTTTTTCTCATTTTTTTGTATTTTTCTTGATTTTTTATTATTTTTTTTTATTATTATTTTTTCATACACTCTTGCCCTACCATCCAAAATAATACATCATAGGGGCGTTGCATTCCCCTTACACTTGAACTTTTACATAACTTTACAAATAACTATTCTAATGACTCGAATTAAGATAATCGAAACACTTGGAGTACTTTTAAAATATTTAGCACATATGGGGGTAATAAATGATGTTCTTCCCCATTACTCCATTACACTAGTACTTTACCCATGAGTCCCAATCGTCCCAAAACAATATGTACAAGGATATGACTCGACTTAGCAACCATGTAATCAATTAGATAATTAACTTGGGTTTAAACAAATGTTGTCACAATAATGCACTAAAAATGAGTGCATACAAGGTGGGCTAAGGCGATTTGGGTGTACATTTTAGTGGGGTGTAACAAATTCTTCCTTTAAGTAAAATGCTTAAAGGTCAAAACGAAAAGATAGGCTCTGAGGGGTGTACTAGGGGTATCGTGTACTAAAAATGAGTACAACGCAAAGGGTGTAGGAGAATTACTTGACCGATGTAGCCAAAGTAATTATAACAAAAAACACAGGTGTAAAACAATGGGTTAATCCTAATGCCTCTTATCATGTAGTAAATCTAACTACACGAATGTAGTCTCACTTGTGGCCTCGGAATGGTCCTAACGCAAGTTCTAGAATCTAAGTGCTACCGGTACACACATCATAGCATAAATGCTTTTCCTACCAATTCTAGGGGCGAACCTCACATATTTGGGGGTGGAAAATTTTTTAGTGGTACGGTTTCGTGCTAGTCATATAACTCCTATCCGTGAGACGCTCATTAAGATCAAAGTTTCACTCCTATATGTTGTAAAAAAATTTAAATTTGGCACTAAAATTGCCCTAACAGGTATTTCTCTCAGTTTTATTACACATCTACCATTAAACAAACAAAAATCAAGCGTAATTGTATTCTCTAAAGTATCGTATTTTACCCCCCCCCCCCTTACACTTAAGATGAACATTGTCCCCAATGTTCAAATAACAAGATGTAAAAGTGAAAAGGTAAAAGAATGAAATCAAATACTACCCTGATTCGCTCGGTGGATAATGAAGTAACATGGTTAGATCTTCTTCCAAGAGAATGTAGAAGCTCCAAGGCTAATGCATCGCCATAAGCTTGATTCCACATACATTTCCTTGTCCAAAATAACCTGTTAAACCTGAGAAAACAAACACGAAAACCTGCATAACATCGGCGGGATAAATTCTATATATAAGGATATAATGCTTGTGGAATGATAATTTTGCAGATTCCTGGAGATTATAAGTTAGAGATTTAATAAAAACTTTTTATGAAAACAAAACTTTCAAAAATTTCAGAAAATTACACCTGACGCCGTCAGGTTGTAACTCCTGACGCCGTCAGAAATGATCTGACAGAATTCTCATGTTAAGTTTCTGGAAAATTTCTGGAAAAACCTCTACCTTACTTCCTGGAAATCCTGCAAAACATCATTATGACTCGATACAAGCATTTGACTCAAACAAATACGAATATGTATGTTAATTTATTATTATTATGATTCATGTTCATTTGTTCTTATAAACTGATTTGGATTTCCCTTACACTTATCTTTTTGCAAAATACCTTTATATGTAGTTAAGACGAAGTTAAAAACAAGATAAAGCATTTTCACAATTTAGTTTTGAACATGAATCAATAAGAATAAAAATTAAACATACATACGGAAATAAATAAAATCAAACAAACAAATAAATAAACACACAAAGCAAATAAAGCTTGGGTTGCCTCCCAAGAAGCGCTTTTCTTTATTAACGAGTCTTGTAGCTAGACTCAAAGTCACGTACATTACGTGATTCCATCATTCATAATGACGTATCCCTGATAGATATAATCCTTGTTATTAGGGTGGTGGTGCCTCAATCGCTCGACATTCGCTGTCACTTCACCTCCTCCCTTGCTGGTCAAGCTTACTACCCCATCTTGGTGTAGATTTTTAATTGTGAATGGTCCGTACCACCAGGGACTTGGTTCATCGGTAGGTGTTTTTGTTTCTGAATGCCTTAGGAGCACGAAGTCTCCTTTTGTAAATTCAACGGGGTTATTGGTCTGCTCATTAGCCTCAATATAATTGTTATCTCCACCCTTACATTCTCTAATCTCATATTCATTGTAATTCTTAATCCTTGCCTCCCATGCAAGGATTTTCTCTCGAACATTACCACGGATTATATTGGGGTTCACCTCCATCTTCTTTTGTAGAGCAACATCTCGTATATGTCGCGGGATCGTGGGGAAGTTTATTGTTTTCTTCCCCTTCTTCATTTGGATGGTACTATTTTCGTAATTGATTTGTGCCCTAGTGGTAACGAGAAAGGGTGCCCCAAGGATTATTGGCATATTCATATCATTTCTTTCAATGATCATGAAGTCGACCGGATACAGGAATCCGGCAACGTTGACCAACACATCTTCTGCAATTCCTAACGGGTACTCATAAGAATGTTTTGCAAAGGAGAGTTTAGTACGGGTGATGGATGGCAGTTCGTCGGTTAACTGGACATAAACGGATAAAGGCATCAAATTTACGTCGGAACCTTGGTCAGCTACCGCATCCAAATACTTGAGTTTTCCAATGCTGCATGGTATTTCGAAGACCCCGTAGAATTCCTGCTTTTCCACTAACTTTTGTCTTATGAGGCTCTCATACAATTGCCCTCCGGGTAATGTGTCAGATTCATCATCCGGTTCCATCCTCTTGGACTCTTTGTTGGGTAGATGAGTACGTCGATAGTTTCTCACCCAATCATTTATGGTCTCCTTGTTTATTTCGTGCTTCAAGTAATGCCTCACTTGTTGTGACTTTGGTGGTTCTACCAATTGGCGTTCCTCAGAGGGCGCCTCCTTCCCCTTGTCGGAATCGCATTTGTAGGTATTGGTGTTTCCGTCATTAAGTAGGACGAGGTCAATTTTGTTGACTTCCATAGTTATCAACTTCCCTCTTTCATCATTTTCGCCCTCTTGGACGACGGAGATGGCATTAACACATTTAGTGTTAGGAACTTCAACGTCTTTTCGTACTAACACATTTTTAGGAGCTTTTGTTTTTGTATATTCTTTCAAAAGGTTCATCATCTCCGCCATCTTCTCTTCCATTTCCTCCTTCTGTTTGTAGACGGCTTCCTCAAATTTTGCCAACCGTTCGGAGTGTTTTGACATGTATTCTCTCATTCGAGCTTCGAATGTTGGACTAAGTTCCTGAGGTGGTGAGTTGGGTTGAGCGTGCTTATGGAAGGGTTTAGTATTTTCCCTAAGGGGTGATTCGGACAATGGTATTTGCTTAACGCTTGAGACCGAGTTAATTGTTGCTCTTTGTGGACTTAAGGGTCTCTTTTGCTTTTCCATAAGATATGCAACCCTTTTCTCAAGTTCACTAATGCTTTCCTCGGTGATTTGATTGGCTTTATCGGGCGATGAATATGTCTTGACCGCCGAGCGTACGTCGTGGGAAACTTGCCACAATTCATCATCGTCGGATGCAAGCTCATCAATGATTTCCCATGATTCCTCGGCGCTTTTGTCACGCAATCTGCCTCCGGCGGCTCGATCGATGGCACGCTTGGTGTGGTAATCAACATGGTCATAGAAGATTTGGATTTGAAGCCAGAGATTTATGCCATGATGAGGGACTTTTTGGAGTAAGTCCTTGAATCGAATCCATGCCCCATATAGGGTTTCGCCTCGACGTTGTTCGAACATCAAGATATCCTTCCTTAACTTGGTAGTTCTTCCCGGTGGGAAAAACTGAGCAAGGAAGCGAGTGGTGAGATCATCCAAAGAGGTGATGGATCCTGCGGGTAGACGTTCTAGCCATTGACTAGCTTGGTCCCGCAGAGAGAATTGAAAGAGACGCAGTCGGGTCGTCTCTCGAGTGGCAACATCAAGGTCTATGGAATCAACAATTTTGAGAAAGTCCTTGAGATGTTGATTAGGATCTTCGGAACGAAGTCCATGGAATGCGCATCCACTTTGCACCAACCGGATGGTGTCGGATCGCAAGGGTGTGACATTGGCTCCTTGAGTGAGCTCAATGGTGTTTCGATAGCCATGGTGGCTAGGACGAGAGTAGTCTCCTAAGGTACGGGCTCTAGGAGGTGGGTGTTGTTGTGGTGGTGGGTTGTTGGGATCAAGGATATTACCACCTTCCATGATGTCGGGTGGTAATGGTTACGAACAAAGAAACGAAGAAAAAAAAGATAGACTAAAGAAAACCTAGAAAAATAAAAATCTCACTAGAAAGGAATCTAGTGAGTAGACCTAATAAAATAAAAATTCAACCTAAACAATAACTATTCCCCGGCAGCGGCGCCAAAAACTTGATGCGTGGTTTTGCAACCTTACAACAGGTTTTACCTATCGAGGGATCTCAAGAGGCTTACAACCCCACCAGGCAGTGTACCTGACCGATGTAGTATAGTGTAGTGGTAAGTACGGGGGATTGATCGTTCTCCACAGGGAATAGTGTCGTTAGGATTGAAAAACTACTTTAATAGGTCTAAGGGTGAGGGAAGATTCTTTTTGTATTTTTATATTTTTATGAAAGCAAGTAAAATCTCGGGTTTGAAGGAGTGAGCGGAATTAGTTGCTAGTCAACTAACCCAAATTACTACGAATGCAAATAAAATAAAATAACTGAAAATGAAAAGAGTTGTGAAACTTATGTGGAGAGAAATGTGTTTACTTAGATTTCCTTACTCCCTAACTATCTTTTACCGGTTGATTAGTGTGTATTAATTGTGTGGATGACGGGTGTATTCCTTAATACCAATCGTGGGGTGGCGTACGTACTTCCCTAACTCTACAAGCTCCTACTTCACTCCTATGTCGAGCCGGCTAGGAAGCTCCTAACATGGGATCACTAGAATTCGCTCATGCATTAAATACAACCATAAAAACATTAGTACGCATTGGTTCATGTTTCTTAAGACGTTCAAGCAAGTTACCGAATAGGAAGTTAGCCAGTTTTCTTAAGCCTAACATCGATAAACAATCATCCAATACAATTAATAACACACTAATAACCAATAATCAATAGCTAGGTTTCATTAGATCTAAGCAAACACAAGATAAATCTAGCCTAGCATGTTAATTAAAAGACAAGAACAATATATAATCAAACAACACATAGACATATTGATTGATTAAACAATTACTTATCTTCAATTAAACATGGGAGATCCAAGGGTATGAAAACCCTTAAAAATGGCAGAAATTTGTCTTTAGGGTTTCTCCTCACAAAGTTGCACACTAATGACAAAAAATTGCAAAACTATATATAGAGTTTAAGGGCTGACGGCGTCACGTTATAGGACTTGACGCCGTCACCTCGCCGTGTCTAGGGTTCCCGGATGGCCTTCTTGACGCCGTCCCTCTTTAGACCTCCAAAATCCGCTCTGGCTTATCAAAGCTTGACGCCGTCAGAATATGGCTTGACGCCGTCCCTCTTTAAGTTAAACCGTGATGGCCTTGATCACTTCAAAGGGTGACGCCGTCAGATTTTCCATTGTAAAATTCTCTGGCTTATCATGAGTAATTTTCATATCCACCTTTTTTTGCCATGACGCCGTCAAGGGCAATCCCTGACGCCGTCAAAGGTACTTTCCAGCATAATTTTGAGACTTTGTCGTTTTCTTCACTTTTATGCTCCAAAAACGTCCAAAATGCTTCCTTTTCCAGATTTCTTCTCCAAAGTACCTAAAATGACAAAAGGAATGATTTAGGGCAATATTTGATCAAATAAATACGATTTAGGGCTTAAATGACCCCCTAAAAGCGGTACACTTTTCGCTTCATCAATATGTATCATTAAAAACCCAGTTCAACACTCAAAAACAAAACACATTGAAATCAGACACCATTTCATAAGGGATTGCAATGAGAAAAGGTTAATACAAGTTGTTAAAATTGATTCTGAAAAGAATTATGCAGACCTTCTCACCAGAGCTTTTGATTTAGGTAGATTCAAATATCTTGTAGGAGGTATTGGAATGATAAATCTTTGAAAAACATGTGTTTTTGTACATAAAAATAACTGGTATTGGCTTTTAAACATGGTACTGCTAGTTAGTCAATAGGTACTGTCAGTTCATAATTGGTCCTGCTAATATCAAGATTGCTATGTTTTGTTCATATTGATGCTTAAATGTTTACAATGCTATAGATCAAGTGCTTTGCACTTTGTTCTTTTGGTTTGCAACTAACACATTTCAGGTTGATAACAAAACAAGAGATCTTCCAAAAAGGGGAAATGAAAGTTATTTACATCTCAGGGGAGGTAACAATCTCAGGGGAGGAAATAATAGCCCAGAATGGAAGAAAAACCAATTTATGAAAGAAAAAGACAAGAGCATACAAGATGATGCAAAGGTTGAAAAAGATAGGATTAGATCACATATTCAGAAGGGATGAAGCATTCCTAAAGGAGAAAGTTCTATCTAGATCAATCTAAGGAAAGTATCAATTCAAAGGCATGCTAATAGATGATTTCACTTGTTGAACCAATCATCCAAGATACACAGCATCATTGCCTTTTTAATTTCCTCCATCCAAGGAAATTGCACCATCTTTAGGCCAATATGGCTTTTGGTATTCAGTTCACCAAGTTTTTACAAACTTAAGAGCTAGCTAGTCCATAAGCAAACGGCTTTTGGTAAAGACAAATAAAATCCGTTGATGGTTGATAGTTTACCAAAAACTATATGGTTTTTAACTAACCATACTTAACAGTAAATAGTTGACTAGTCCATAAGCAAACGGCTTTTGGTAAAGACAACTCAAATCCGTTGATAGCTGGTAGTTTGCTAAAAACTATAAGGGATTTTTGCAAAACTTTCAAAGGTACTGGTAGTTCAAATTTTGGTACTGCTAGAGTAAAATGGTACTGCTAGATAGCCGTTGAGCCTGTCAGAAAAAGTTTTAGCCGTTGGGCCTGGTAGTTAAAATTAGCCATTGGGGTAGTTATGTAAATTACTGATGATTATATTATATTATATTCCACATATAAAAGATCTTTTTAACCGCCTTTTCATTTACTTATTATAATCTTTCTTATTGTAGGTTAAAAGTAATTCTCATATATCATCTTTCATCAGTCCTTATCACAATTAACTTACACCTTTCATCTTCTACCAGTACCACCATCAAATCCCACCATCATAATCAAAATTTTCATTATCTTTCACCATGGATACCACAGTTGTTCTAACCTTTGTCAAACATCACAATCAATTAGCATTTTTGGAAAAGTCAGAGGATAATGTCTCTTTTCATCAAGTAGTGGACTTTTTAAATAACTCCTACATCAGGTTTGCTTTACTAGTCAATCCCACTATTTATGAATCTCAAATTTTACAATTTTGGAAAACAACTAAAATTGAAACTTCTGAAAATGGGGAACAAAGGATTAAGGCCAAAGTGGATGGCAAACATTTGACTCTTACTGAGTCATCCATACGAAGACATCTTCATTTGACTGATTCTGATGGTATTAGTCAATTGCCAGATACTGAAATTTTTGAACATTTAGAAAGAATGGGGTATCATGCTGAGTCTACCAAACTTACTTTTCTGAAAAAGCATTTTACTCCACAATGGAGATTTTTGATCCATACAATCCTTCATTGTTTGAGCCAGAAGAAAACCTCTTGGGAGCAATTTAGTGGAAACATGGCTTCTGCTCTCATCTGCTTGGCTACAAACAGAAAATACAATTTTTCCAAACATATTTTTGAAGGGTTGATTAAAAATGTGGATAGTGAAACAAAGTTTTTGATGTACCCAAGATTTATTTCATGCATCATTGCAAAATCATAACATTTGTTGCTTCCCACAAACTCACTTTATGAAACACCAAAACTTTCTCACAAAGTATTTTCAAACATGAGAATTGGTTTCAGAGGGGAAGAAATACCACTATTTGATGAAATGTTACCACAACATCCTGAAGAACCAACACCATCATCTGAATCACCATCATCAAGTTCTTCAACTGGTTACATCTCACCAACACATCAAACATCACCAATCCCATCTCCAGTACCATCTGCAACACCACCAACATCATCACATCATGTATCACCACCCCAATCACCTCAGACAGTGCAAGAACTAAAAGAGAAGGTGAAGTTCTTAGAAGATGCTCTTAAAAGACAGAACACCAAATTTTCTGAGATCAACATCAAGTTAGTAAAGAGGGTAAAGAAATTGGAGGTTCAAGTGAAGAAGCTAAAGGGTAAAAGATCTTCAAAGGTTGTTTTATCTAGTTCTTCAAGATCAGATGCTGAAAGGTTGGGTCACTCTTCCAAAAAGGGGAGGATGGATAGTTCTGAAGATGAAGAGGAGGCTCAATTTGAATTCCATGAAGGAACTCAGATTTATGATGAAGAGCCTGCTGGTGTAGAGCAAGAGCCTGCTAGTTCAAGAGAGCCTGCTAGGATTGAGAGGCTATTGGCAATGGACTACAAAGGTACTGCTGATCATGTGTACAAAAGAAAGAGGGACTTAGAGCCTCAAGGAGATTTGTTTGTTCAAGGGAGGATTTATGTTGCTGATGAGCAATCTTCTGCTCCATCTCAAGAACCAACTCCAAAGGATAAGGGCAAGAGCATTATGGTTGAAGATGAGCCAAAGCCCAAGAAGTTGAAGAGATCAGAGCAAGTTCAGATGGCTAGAGATGAAGAAGAGGCCAAAAGGATTCATGAAGAAGAACTGCAGAAAGCATTTGAAGCTTCAAGACTGCTAACAGAGATGAAAGAGCAAAAAGATGCTGCTCAAACTCTTCTTGAAACTCAAATTGCTCAAGAAACCTTTGATGCACAGATGCAATGGATTATTGCCAATGATCCAATTGTGAAGGGTCAAACAGCAATAATAGTGAATGACAAGAATCTTAATTCTGATGAGAAAACAGCAGAGCTTGAATCTTTTATCAACAAAAAGTATAAAGAAGCAGCTCTGGCTGACATTTTTGAAAAGATGAAGGAAAGTCAGAAAAGTGGTTTTAAGGTGGGCAAATCTCATAAGGGGTCATTTAAGCCCTAAATCGTATTTATTTGATCAAATATTGCCCTAAATCGTTCCTTTTGTCATTTTAGGTACTTTTGAGGAGAAATCTGGAAAAGGAGGCATTTTGGACGTTTTTGGAGCATTAAAGTGAAGAAAACGGCAAAGTCTCAAAAATCGGCTGAAAGTTACTCTTGACGGCGTCACAATTTACTCTGGACGGCGTCATGCTTTGGCAAGAAAAGTTGGACGTGAAATTTACTCATGATAAGCCAGTGAAAATAGCATGTGAATTCTGACGGCGTCACGCTTTAACTTGATCAAGGGCGTCACGGCTTAAATCATAAGGGGACGGCGTCACGTTCACGAGCTGACGGCGTCTTGCCTTGATAAGCCAGAATGGATTTTTGAAGAGCTAAAGAGGGACGGCGTCAAGAAGGTCATCCGGGAACCCTAAAAGCGGCGAGGTGACGGCGTCACACTCCATAAGGTGACGCCGTCAGATCCAAAAATCTATATATAGTTTTCTAATTTTTTGTCATTAAGGAAGAGCTTAGTGTGTGGAATTTTGGGATAAAACCCTAAGACGATTTTAGCTACTTTTTCAGGGCTTTTTGCCTTGAGATCTTCCATGTTTCATTGAAAGATAAGTTATCAATTAATCATTCAATATGTCTATGTGTTGTTTGATTCTATCTTGTTCTTGTCTTTTGTTTAACATGTTAGGCTAAATTTATCTTGTGTTTGCTTAGATCTAATGAAACTTAGCTATTGATTATTGGTTGTTAGTGTGTTGTTAGTTGTATTGGATGATTGTTTATCTATGTTAGGCTTAAGAAAACTGGCTAACTTCCTATTCGGTAACTTGCTTGAATGTCTTAAGAAACATGAACCAAACGCGTACTAAAGGTTTTTATGGTTGTATTTAATGCACAAGCGAATTCTAGTGATCCCATGTTAGGAGCTTCCTAGCCGGCTCGACATAGGAGTGAAGTAGGAGCTTGTAGAGTTGGGGAAGTAAGTACGCCACCCCACGAATGGTATTAAGGAATACACCCGTCATCCACGCGACTAATACACACTAATTAACCGGTAAAAGATAGTTAGGGAGTAAGGAAATCTAAGTAAACACATTTCTCTACACATAAGTTTCTCACCACATTTTATTTTCAGTTATTTATTTTATTTGCATTCGTAGTAATTTGGGTTAGTTGACTAGCAACTAATTCCGCCCACTCCTTCAAACCCGAGATTTTACTTGCTTTCATAAAATTATAAAAACATAAAAAAGAATCTTCCTCAACCCTTAGACCTAATTAGAGTAGCCTTTCATACCTAACGAACACTATTCCCTGTGGAGAACGATCAATCCCCCGTACTTACCACTACACTATACTACATCGGTCAGGTACACTGCCTGGTGGGGTTGTAAGCCTCTTGAGATCCCTCGAGAGGTAAAACCTGTTGTAAGGTTACAAAACCACGCAATCAAGTTTTTGGCGCCGCTGCCGGGGAATAGTTATTGTTTAGGTTGAATTTTTATTTCTATTAGGTCTACTCACTAGATTCCTTTCTAGTGAGATTTTTATTTTATTTTTCTAGGTTTTCTTTAGTCTATCTATTTTCTTCGTGTCTTTGTTCGTAACCATACCATCCGACATCATGGAAGATGGTAATATCCTTAACCCCCACAACCCACCACCACAACAACCACAACCACCTCCTAGAGCCCGTACTTTAGGAGAGTATTCCCGTCCTAGCCACCATGGCTATCGAAACAACATTGAGCTCACTCAAGGAGCCAATATCACACCCTTGCGATCCGACACCATCCGGTTGGTGCAAAGCGGATGCGCATTCCATGGACTTCGTTCTGAAGATCCTAATCAACATCTCAA
This sequence comes from Artemisia tridentata subsp. tridentata, assembly GCA_021014915.2. Taxonomy (NCBI): domain Eukaryota; kingdom Viridiplantae; phylum Streptophyta; class Magnoliopsida; order Asterales; family Asteraceae; genus Artemisia; species Artemisia tridentata. Next base: position 355,160,417 of record CP139504.1, on the reverse strand, counting down.
GGACTTTCTTAAAATCGTTGATTCTATAGACCTTGATGTTGCCACTCGGGAGACGACCCGATTGCGTCTCTTCCAATTCTCTTTGCGGGACCAAGCTAGTCAGTGGCTAGAACGTCAACCCGCAGGATCCATCACCTCTTGGGATGATCTCACCACTCGTTTCCTTGCTCAGTTTTTCCCACCGGGAAGAACTACCAAGCTAAGGAATGATATCTTGATGTTCCAACAACGTCAAGGCGAAACTCTCTACGAGGCATGGACTCGATTCAAGGACTTACTCCAGAAAGTCCCTCACCATGGCATAGAACTTTGGCTCCAAGTCCAAATCTTCTATGATCATATCAATCTCTCCACGAGGCAAACCATTGACCAAGCGGCCGGTGGCAAGCTACGTAATCTAAGTGCGGAACAATCATGGGCTCTCCTAGAGGATCTTGCTCTTTATGACAACGAAAGTTGGAGTGACCCCCGTGATTTGAATAAAACGGTCAAGGCAATATCTTTGCCCTTGAACAATTCAAGCACTTCTGACCGTAGGATCATAGAACTTGAAGACCAAGTCAAGTTTCTCATGAAATCCTACGAGGCTCCTAAACCTTCAAACCAAGTGAACAAAATCACTTCTTCATGTGAATTATGTAGTGGTCCCCACGACACTCGTGATTGCATGAAACTCCCCGAACAAGCTTTTGTGGACTACGCATCCTCGCGTACCGACGGAGCGGGAGACAAGTGGTACACTTTCAAACCCGAGCCAAACCATTATGGTGATTCATACAACCCCTCATGGAAAAATCACCCGAACCTTAGGTGGAAACAAAACCAAAACTCTCAACAAACCAATTCTTCCAACCCACCTAATCGTTTCCAATCAAGCGGTTCCAACTCGAACCGTACTTTCAACAACAATCCTTCCGGCAATGGTAGTACCAATAACTTTGAAGGATTGATTTCCCAATTTATGGCATCTCAAGAAGCTCGGATAGCTAGATTCGAGACCGAATTCAATCAACAACAAACTGAGATGACCAATAAAATTGACAACTTGTTGAAAGCACTCAATAACCAAGTGTTATCACCTCCACATAAGGACGCTAGGAACACAAATAGCGGACCCCAAGTAAAAGACCCCTCTTCATCCAAACACGTCCACTTTGTCAACATTGTCACTATTAAACCAATTGATAGGAATGAGGATAATAGTGAACCTAAGGATGAGGATAGGAAAGTCGAGGTTGATAAGGAAGTTAGGATAAGTGAGATTGAAGAAGTAGATGATGATGAGGACTACTTCAATAGGCTACCCACTAAGGAAGAGCGTGCATATCATACAAACTTATTCGATGACCCCGAGACACCATACTTCCTAGGTAGACCAATCATAGAAATAGGCGACCCTTCTAATCTCAACATACCATGCAACATCGGACATCTACATGTGTGGAAAGCTTACATCGACCTTAGATCGCCCATAAACATCATGACTAGAGCCCACTACAACTTGATAATGAAAAATCAACTTGGGTATAGGATGCTCCCTGACAAGGGTTGGATGAGTAACTTCACGGGAAGAGTTAAGGGATTACCGGTTTATGTAGGAAACTTCACCTATGTCACCGACTATGTAATTGTAGAAGATATCCGCCCAATAGTCGATGCATCCTTGACTCAAGTGGTTTTTGGAAAACCATTTGTTGAGGTCTCTAGAATGACTTATGAACCTTCCTTAGGGATAGTTAGATTTAAGGATGAGACCGATGAAGTAAGCTACCAAATGCCATATAAGATAGAACAATTCCAACACTTGTCAAATGTTGAGAAGGAGCTTAAACAAGCGGTCTACTATAGGAATGATAAGGATAGAAGTAAAGGAGTAGACTATGTTATGGAAAGGATATTCGGTTTCTACAAGGATTGTTTGAAATTAGGACCGGAATATAGAACCGGGAAAGAGAATGGCCTAGGAACCGTGACCGATGATGGAGTCACGTAATGTACGTGACTTTGAGTCTAGCTACAAGACTCGTTAATAAAGAAAAGCGCTTCTTGGGAGGCAACCCAAGCTTTATTTGCTTTATTTGCTTTGTGTGTTTATTTATTTGTTTGTTTGTTTTTATTTGTTTCCGTATGTGTGTTTAATTTTTATCATTATTGATTCATGTTCAAAACTAATTTGTGAAAATGCTTTATTTTGTTTTTAACTTCGTCTTAACTACATATAAAGGTATTTTGCAAAAGATAAGTGTAAGGGAAATCTAAATCGGTTTATTAGAACACAAATTAACATGAATCGTAATAATAATAAATTAGCATACATATTAGTATTTGTTTGAGTCAAATGCTTGTATCGAGTCATAATGATGTTTTGCAGGATTTCCAGGAAGTAAGGTAAAGGTTTTTCCAGAAATTTTCCGGAAACTTAAAATGAAAATTTTTGTCAGGTCATTTCTGACGGCGTCAGGGGTTATAACCTGACGGCGTCAGATTTAATTTCCAGAAATTTTTGAAAGTTTTGTTTTCATAAAAAGTTTTTATTAAATCTCCAACTTATAATCTCCAGGAATCTGCAAAATTATCATTCCACAAGCATTATATCCTTATATATAGATTTTTCCCGCCGATGTTATGCAGGTTTTCGTGTTTGTTTTCTCAGGTTTAACAGGTTATTTTGGACAAGGAGATGTTTTTGGAATCAAGCTTATGGCGATGCATTAGTCATGGAGCTTCAACATTCTCTTTGGAGGAAGATCTAACCGTGTAATTTCATTATCCACCGAGCGAATCAGGGGAGTATTTGATTTCATTCTTTTACTTTTTGCTTTTACATCTTATTATTTGAACATTGGGGACAATGTTCATCTTAAGTGTAAGGGGAGGGTAAAAGTACGATTTTAGAGAATGCTATTACGCTTGATTTTTGTTTGTTTAATGGTAGATGTGTAATAAAACTGAGAGAAATACTTGTTAAGGTAATTTTAGTGCCAAATTTAAAATTTTTTACAACATATAGGAGTGAAACTTTGATCTTAATAAGCGTCTCACGGATAGGAGTTATATGACTAGCACAAAAACCGTACCACTAAAAAAATTTTCCACCCCCAAATATGTGAGGTTCGCCCCTAGAATTGGTAGGAAAAGTATTTATGCTATGATGTGTGTACCGGTAGCACTTAGATTCTAGAACTTGCGTTAGGACCATTCCAAGGCCACAAGTGAGACTACATTCGTGTAGTTAGATTTACTACATGATAAGAGGCATTAGGATTAACCCATTGTTTTACACCTGTGTTTTTGTTATAATTACTTTGGCTACATTGGTCAAGTAATTCTCCCACACCCTTTGCGTTGTACTCATTTTTAGTACACGATACCCCTAGTACACCCCTCAGAGCCTATCTTTTCGTTTCGACCTTTAAGCATTTTACTTAAAGGAAGAATTTGTTACACCCCACTAAAATGTACACCCAAATCGCCTTAGCCTACCTTGTATGCACTCATTTTTAGTGCATTATTGTGACAACATTTGTTTAAACCCTTAGTTAATTATCTAGTTGATTACATGGTTGCTAAGTCGAGTCATATCCTTGTACATATTGTTTTGGGACGATTGGGACTCATGGGTAAAGTACTAGTATAATGGAGTAATGGGGAAGAACATCATTTATTACCCCCATATGTGCTAAATATTTTAAAAGTACTCCAAGTTTTTCAATTATCTTAATTCGAGTCATTAGATTAGTATTTGTAAAGTTATGTAAAAATTCAAGTGTAAGGGGAATGCAATGCCCCTATGATGTATTATTTTGGATGGTAGGGTAAAAGTGTATGCAAAAAAAAAAAAAAAAAAAAAAAAAAAAAAAAAAAAATCAAGAAAAATACAAAAAAAATGAGAAAATGAAAAATAGAAAAAACATACGGACTACCATCCCGTTTTATTTTATGTTTATTTTATATTTTTGTTATTTTGTTATTTCGTTTCTAGCTTAAGATCGAGTCTAGTCTTGGCTTAGCAACGTTGTATAGTACATGTAATTGATCAAGATTTTTAACTCGCCACCAGTAAAATATCCTTTATCCAACAAAACCGTGTTTTCCTTTTCCCTACACCTAACGTTATAACCCATTTAAAAGCCCTCTTTGATAGTTTATCTTAGGTGCTTACGCCTAGTGGAGGAGGTTTTCGATCCTTTCCCAAGCCTATGGTAATCTATTTGCTATGACAGGTAGTGAGAGATATTTTCCGTTTTCATTTATGAGATTTATTTTGATGACACTTGAGAGATGTGAGTATCTAAACACTACTTGTGAGGTGCTAGTTTATAATCTCCGTGCTTATTATGATTGAAGTGGAACGATTATTTGTTGTAATTACTTTTATGTTAGCATTAAATGACCCCTAACTTGTATTTTGATTAGAATAAAAGCGCATTTGCTTGAGGACAAGCAAATCTCAAGTGTAAGGGTATTTGATGAGGCGAAAAGTGTACCGCTTTTAAGGGGTCATTTAAGCCCTAAATCGTATTTATTTGATCAAATATTGCCCTAAATCGTTCCTTTTGTCATTTTAGGTACTTTTGAGGAGAAATCTGGAAAAGGAGGCATTTTGGACGTTTTTGGAGCATTAAAGTGAAGAAAACGGCAAAGTCTCAAAAATCGGCTGAAAGTTACTCTTGACGGCGTCACAATTTACTCTGGACGGCGTCATGCTTTGGCAAGAAAAGTTGGACGTGAAATTTACTCATGATAAGCCAGTGAAAATAGCATGTGAATTCTGACGGCGTCACGCTTTAACTTGATCAAGGGCGTCACGGCTTAAATCATAAGGGGACGGCGTCACGTTCACGAGCTGACGGCGTCAAGCCTTGATAAGCCAGAATGGATTTTTGAAGAGCTAAAGAGGGACGGCGTCAAGAAGGTCATCCGGGAACCCTAAAAGCGGCGAGGTGACGGCGTCACACTCCATAAGGTGACGCCGTCAGATCCAAAAATCTATATATAGTTTTCTAATTTTTTGTCATTAAGGAAGAGCTTAGTGTGTGGAATTTTGGGATAAAACCCTAAGACGATTTTAGCTACTTTTTCAGGGCTTTTTGCCTTGAGATCTTCCATGTTTCATTGAAAGATAAGTTATCAATTAATCATTCAATATGTCTATGTGTTGTTTGATTCTATCTTGTTCTTGTCTTTTGTTTAACATGTTAGGCTAAATTTATCTTGTGTTTGCTTAGATCTAATGAAACTTAGCTATTGATTATTGGTTGTTAGTGTGTTGTTAGTTGTATTGGATGATTGTTTATCTATGTTAGGCTTAAGAAAACTGGCTAACTTCCTATTCGGTAACTTGCTTGAACGTCTTAAGAAACATGAACCAAACGCGTACTAAAGGTTTTTATGGTTGTATTTAATGCACAAGCGAATTCTAGTGATCCCATGTTAGGAGCTTCCTAGCCGGCTCGACATAGGAGTGAAGTAGGAGCTTGTAGAGTTGGGGAAGTAAGTACGCCACCCCACGAATGGTATTAAGGAATACACCCGTCATCCACGCGACTAATACACACTAATTAACCGGTAAAAGATAGTTAGGGAGTAAGGAAATCTAAGTAAACACATTTCTCTACACATAAGTTTCTCACCACATTTTATTTTCAGTTATTTATTTTATTTGCATTCGTAGTAATTTGGGTTAGTTGACTAGCAACTAATTCCGCCCACTCCTTCAAACCCGAGATTTTACTTGCTTTCATAAAATTATAAAAACATAAAAAAGAATCTTCCTCAACCCTTAGACCTAATTAGAGTAGCCTTTCATACCTAACGAACACTATTCCCTGTGGAGAACGATCAATCCCCCGTACTTACCACTACACTATACTACATCGGTCAGGTACACTGCCTGGTGGGGTTGTAAGCCTCTTGAGATCCCTCGAGAGGTAAAACCTGTTGTAAGGTTACAAAACCACGCAATCACCTACAAAAGTCTTTACTACAAAATTCCATCTGATGCAAAGCCCTCAATGAAAAAGAATGATGCTCAGAAGAAAGAAGAAGCAAAATTGGATTCAAAGCAAGTAAGTAAGATGTTAATTACTTTGCCAACTATCATACATGCTGATCCAATTAGGTCTAGACGCCCTATTATTGATTGGGATATTCACCATGTTAGATTAGGAAAATCATGGAAAATAACAAGGGTTGGGGGTCAGACTGCTATCTTTAAGAATTTTGAAAATCTAGTAAGAGCATGTGACAGAGCAGACTTAGAAGAATTGTGGAATCTAGTTCAAATTAGGCTAGACACAAATTCTAGTACTCATGTTAAGGAACAGGAACTATGGGTAGAATTCAATAGGATGTATGATCCTAGTCCAAAAGATGTTCATTGAAAGTTTCCCTATCATGATCCTTCAACAACATGGGAATTTCTAAGCCTTAGCAGTATTCATCATCTTTACACACAAAGTGGGATTGAACTCTTTATGTTGGCTGAGAAAGAGTATCCACTTAGTTATGAAGTTCTTACAACTATGATCTCCAAGTGATTAAGATGTGACAAAGATGAAGAGAATTCAGAAATTGTTCAAAGTTTGCTGAGGAGCATATTTGAGCAATGTGAAAGAAAAAGGAAGAACAGAGAGTAAAGGTTTTTGGAAGAGTTCCCTCAAATCCTCAAGGTATGTATTTTATTCATCAGAAACTTGTGTATTTCAAAGGAAATAACAAGTTTAGGGGAGGATTGTTGGGAATAAAATGTTCAAGTCAAAGAGCCTGCCAGATATGCCAAAGAGCCTGCTAGTTGATTTTGAAGAATATGAAGATGTACTAACAGTACCTTCTGGGTAAGAAGGTACTGCTAGTTGACAAAGGTCCTGCCAAGATTTATGTCAAGTTGATAGATATTTGTTTTAGATATTTGTTGAATTATTAGTCTTTGTACAATGTAATACGTTATGTAGAAGTAGTTTAGTCTTCTGTGGTATGCAGAAGAATATTACAGAGTTGTTACATTGGTAGTTGTATTTAATTGTAGGCTAGAATAGTCAAAGTATCATATTATATTAAACAACTTGACAACTTGTAATAAGGGTACCTTATACTATAAAAGGTTCCCTTAGTCACCACCTTCTTGGATGCATCTCTTCAACTATTAACCAAAACTGAACAATCTCTCTAGTAACTTAGTTACTCATTTCACAAATCCTTTTACAATCTAAGATTCAAGATTACTTTGTAATCCCGGTGATAGTTAGATCATCCGTATTATTTCATCAATAATATTGAATCGTTTTGTGTTAACTAAAGTTGTGTTCTTTGTTCATTACAAACTCACGTTTACATAACTCACCACCTTTGTGTTCTTTTAAGTGTGTTGTAGTAGATTTCGCATACTAAACACATTCATACATAAATATCTCAAACACGTTACTAAGATTCACATCCCAAGTGTTTGCGCAATCCTTCCACACGGAGGTAGTTAAAGGATTCTCGTTTGAGAGGTTTGGTTAAGATGTCTGCGATATTGTCCTGAGAAGGAACTTTCTCAATAGAAATATTTCCTTTCTGAACATTATCGCGAAGGAAGTGGTGGCGAATTTCGATGTGTTTAGTACGGGAGTGTTGAACGGGGTTTTTTCTCAAGTCAATATCACCTTTATTATCGCACATAATTGGGACGTCATCTAGATGGATGTCATAATCTATAAGGGTTTGTTTCATCCATAGTGCTTGTTGACATGCCTTTTCGGCGCTTACGTACTCAGCTTCGGTCATAGAGATAGCAAGAGCCGTTTATTTCTTGGAGAACCAAGAAGTTAGACAACAACCCATGAAGGTACAAACACCACTCGTACTCTTTCGATCCACATAATCTCCCGCATGATCAGAGTCGGCATAGACAACAGTTTCTACACCGGTCTCCTTGGGATAAAATAATCCCAAGTGTATAGTGCCTTTAATGTATCGGAAGATACGCTTAACCGCTTCAAGGTGAGAGGTTTTGGGATCCTCTTGGAAGCGAGCACAAAGGCAGACACTAAACATGATATCGGGCCTACTTGCCGTGAGGTATAATAAACTTCCTATCATACCCCTATACTTAGTGCTATCCACGGACTCACATTCTTCATCTTTCATGAGTTTTATTTCCGTGGACATGGGAGTTTTCATGGGCTTAGACTCTTCAAAACTAAACTTCTTAAGCATTTCCTTACTATACTTAGATTGGTTAAAGAAGATACCATCTTCCATTTGTTTAATTTGTAAACAAAGGAATAAATTTAATTCGCCCATCATGCTCATCTCAAACTCGTCGCGCATGATTTTAGAGAAATCATCACATAATTCTGGACAAGTTGAGCCAAATATGATGTCGTCAACATATATTTGAACAATGATGAGATGTGAATTACGTTTCTTTGTGAAAAGCGTGTAATCTACCACTCCCATGGTATATTCATGTTCGATCAAGAATGCTTTTAGTCTGTCGTACCAAGCTTTTGGAGCTTGTTTGAGACCATATAAAGCTTTCTTGAGTTTATAAACATGATTCGGTTTCTCGAAATCAACGAATCCCGGAGGTTGTGCAACGTATACCTCCTCGTTGATATAACCATTTAGGAATGCACTTTTCACATCCATTTGGTATAATTTAAAGTCAAAGGCACATGCATAGGCAAGGAGTATCCAAATGGACTCTAATCTAGCTACGGGTGCATAGGTTTCATCATAGTCTATTCCCTCTTGTTGGTTATAGCCTTGTGCTACCAATCTTGCCTTATTCCTAGTTACGACGCCATTTTCGTCGAGCTTATTCCTAAACACCCACTTAGTTCCTATGATTGTTTGATTCTTAGGTGCAGGTACTAAATCCCAAACTTGGTTTGCGGTGAATTGATTAAGTTCTTCTTGCATGGCAACCACCCAACTTTCATCCTTAATCGCTTCACTTACATTCTTAGGTTCTACGGTTGATATAAAACAAAAGAAATTACTTTTGTTTTAGGCTTGTGACCTAAGGGTTCTTTGGTTTAGGTTTCCTATGACATTTTCAATAGGATGGTTCTTGGATTCCTTAATGTTGACAACATTGTCAACTTCAACTATTTCATCCTCAATGTCATCTTCTAAAGGTTTCTTGCCATTTACCTTAATGGCTTCATCCTCATCTAAGTCATCATCCACCAATGGTGATGTCTTAGTTGGTGGAGGACTTTCATCGAATGTCACGTTGAGTGATTCTTCAACTTTCATGGTTTCTTTGTTTAGGACTACACAGGCTTTACTATTTTGGGAGTAACCTAGGAAAACACCTTCGTAAGACTTTGGGCCAAACTTGGTGAGGTAGTCTTTAGTGTTAAGTATGAAGCACTTGCTTCCAAACACTCTAAAGTAATCAAGAGTAGGTTTTATACCTTTCATGATTTCATATGGGGTTTTTCCTAAGATAGGTCTAATTAGAATCCTATTAAGAATATAAGTTGAGGTGTCCACCGCATTACACCAAAAATTTTGCGGAATTGATTGTTCATTCAACATCGTTCTACTCATTTCTTGTAGAGTACGATTTTTCCGCTCAACTACCCCATTTGATTGTGGAGTGCATGGAGCTGAGAAATTGTGTGTAATACCATTAGCATCACAATATGCTCCAAATTGCACTTCATTATCAAATTCCCGACCATGATCCGTCCTAATGGAAACTATTGTACATCCTAGTTGATTTTGAGCTTTCTTACTAAAGACCTCGAATTCTTCAAAGGCTTGAGTCTTATTCTTAAGAAATCTAGTCCAAGTATACCTAGAGTAGTCATCAACTATCACTAAGGTGTAGTAGTTTCCTCCGTAGCTCCGTACGGCGGATGGACCAAATAAGTCCATGTGAAGTAGTTCTAGGCATCTAGAGGTCGAGACCATATTCTTAGCTTTGTGACTAGAATGAGCTTGTTTTCCAACTTTACAAGCGTCACAAAAATGCTTATCAAACTTAATCTTAGGTAGGTTTCTAACTAGTTCCTTAGACGCCAATGATTGTATCAATCGCATATTGGCGTGACCTAACCTCCTATGCCATAGAGTGGAATTATCATCTACGGTTGTTAAGAATATCCTATCCTAAGACTTATTTCCTATTTTCATGACAAATAAGCCATTTCTCCTAACTCCCTTGCCTATGGTTTTACCATCCTTAATGATCTCACTACCCTCTTCGGAGAATATAACTCTACATTTATTATCTACCATTTGACTAATGCTAAGTAAGTTAAATCTTAGGTTGTCTACATACTCTACATTTTTAATAGTGAGGGAGTTTTGAGTGATCGTACCTTTGCCAATAATGTTGCCCTTAAGTTTGCTACTGAAAGTGACATTACCTCCGTTGTATGCTTTGTATGATGAGAAAAGACTTCGATTACCCGTCATATGATTAGTGCATCCACTATCCTTGACCCATTCGTCAGGCTCTAAGTCGATTCCCAAGCATATCTATTGAATAAGACAAACATTCAAAGATTTGGTCCCCAATATCTCATGGGTCCAAATTTGTTAGCATTAAACATCCCATGCATTAGTTGCATTTGGTTGGGATGTTGGAACGGAGGACAAATTTCCCATGGTAAGTAACTTTGTATATGACGGTCATTCCAAGTTACGGAATGGTTACTTGGATAACTTTGTCTTCTAGAGTTATGTCTCGGTAGAGGAGTTCTTGACCGAGGTTTAGGGGAATTTGTTTTTCTAGGTGGAGGTGTCTTAGACCTAGCATCGGGTTTTACAAAGTTATGACTAGGGGTTGATAATGACTTGTAAAATCTTTTGGCTTCCTTTATACTAGCAACAGATACCTTGGTACCATTTACAACTATGTGACTTGGTTTAGAACTTGAATTATTTTTCAAATCAGACTCAGTTCTGTCTTCAGCAGCACACGGTACCACGGTACCATTAACTTTAATGGTGCCGTGTGTATATTTAGTGGTGCCGTCTGATGTTTTGACAGAATTTGTGGGTTTGACAGATTCTACCTTTTCTGTTTTACTTGTTGAAACATTATCTGTTTCTTTTTCAAACCTACTGATCCTAAATACATTTTCTTTGAGTTTTTCGTTTTCTACTCGAAGGCTTATGCATGACTTGCATTCTACATCTACTTCTTTATTTTTCTCAAGTCTTTTGACTTGATTCTTTAGTTCTAATACTTGCATTTCAAGTTCATGTAATTTCAATTTTAGTGATTTGTTTCTACCCAAAATTTTAGAACTAACTTTGCATAGTTTATTATATTCGTCATTTAGTATGTTCTCATCTATTGACGAATTATCATCAAGATAATTAGGATAGTCGTAACGTACCTCATGAGAAGCTTGAGCCATTAGGCATGTTTCATCCTTGGGCTTCTTCTCTTCTTCTTCACCGCTATCACTCCAAGAGCCTCCTACGAAAGCTCGTTAGTTGTTGGATTTCGGTAGTTTGGGACATTCTCCTATGAGATGATTAGGATCTCTGCATCTAAAGCATCTCCTATCACTTGTCCCATTCTTTTCAACTCGGTTCTTTTGTGATGTCTTCTTTTCATCATGAGGTTGCCTAACGAACCTACCTCTTCTCCTAAAGAACTTCTTAAAGTCCCTAACCGCTAATGCATATTCTTCATCTTCACTATCGGAACTCGAACATTCCTCATCACTAGAGTCCTTCTTGGCCTTTAATGCTAGAGAACTAACTCTTTCACTTTTGCCTCTAACTATATCGGAGTCTTTCTTGATTATCATCTCGTGAACTTTCAAGTTTCCTATTAGTTCGTCGAGTGACAATGTCGCCAAGTCCTTTGACTCTTCAATGGCGGTGACCTTTTCTCTCCATTTAGGATGTAAAGCCCTAAGAAACTTCCTAACATAATTCTTGCTAGAGTAACCTTCATCAAGAGCTTTAAGACTAGTGATAATAGTATTAACTCTAGCAAAAGCATTATCAATTAACTCATTTTTCGAAATGGAAAATTGTTCATATTGTTGAACAAGAAGATCAATCTTGTTCTCTTTGACTTGATTATTACCTTGGTGAGTGACTAACAAAGTTTTCCAAATATCTTTTGCCGTATTACACATGAAGATTCTTTCAAATTCCTTTTTAGGCAAAGCATTGTAAATCATCATTTTAGCCTCATTATTTTTGGCTAGTTTTCTTTTAAGTTCATCACTTTGTTTATCATAAGAAACTATTTCATCCTTTTTAGTTTCCAGATTCATTTCAATCGGTTTAAAGTCACCCTCGGTAATAACATGCCAAAGATCAATGTCTTTTGATTTCACATACGTTTCGAACCTTGTTTTCCAATAAATAAACCAATCGGTTTCGAAAAGTGGTGGTCTTTGCATAGATTGCCCTTCTAGATATTTGTCGGAATCCATTGATCGATTCAAGTTTTAAAATACAATATACTTTAAAAACTTGACTGACGTGGCTCCTGATACCAATTGTGGAAAACTAGAAGGGGGGGTTGAATAGTTTTACCGGTTTTTAAGCTCTTTTGAAAACTTCTTAAAAGTCTACTTATTGAAAACCTTGATTCGAATCTTATGTGTAATTAATCAACACCAATATGAACTACACACTAAACTAACTAATAATAAGTAAAGTAAGTAAAGAGAAAAGATGGAAAGATCAAACCGGGACAAAGGATTTATAGTGGTTCGGCTACGAAGCACCTCTTCGCCCTACTCCACTCCCCGAGTACCACACTCGAGAGTTTCAAGCACTATGTCAACAACCTCCCTTAAGGAGGAGAAAACCGTACACGTCGCTTATCCTATTTCCGACACTAAGCTAGATGTCGAGTGCTAATCTTAGCTAGCACCAATCTACCACGATCCACTTGATCAAACACTCAAGCCCAATGGCTTCAAGAGATCACCAAGATCTCGACACGATCACAACGATCAACACTCACTTCACTCAACCTATTCTATCTACTCTAGATCCTTTGATCAATCACACAAGCCCAATGGCTTCAAGAGATCTTCACTATCTCTTAAGATCACAATGATCTTCACTCACACTCTCACAAAAGGAAAATAATCTTGATGTATGCTATGATACAATCAAGTATGTAACAAATGTTACAAACAACCTAACAACTATAACTCTTGTATCTTCTTGGATACCTTGAGTTCTTCTCTTGCACTTGAAGAGGTATGATAACACTTTGTATCTTCTTGGATACTTTGTGTTCTTCTCTTGCTATTGAAGAGGAATGAAGAGGATCACTTGATGGGATGATAGGATCACTCTTGAACAAAAGAAAAACTAATCTAAATGAACAAAGAAAGAAAGTGTGAAGAGGGTTTTGAACTCAGAAAGTTCTGTGTGAAAAAGGATGCCCAAAAACTGTGAATATGGCTGGTATTTATAGGCAGAAAAAATCTGGCCGTTACAGATGGACGGCTCCACTAAATTTAGTGGAACCGTGGAGCCGTCCCAGACAAAGACGCTCCAATTTTTGTCTTTTCTGGTGAAAACTTATTTGGGGAAGTTTGGAGCTTATTTTGGGGGGGAAAATAGCTGTTATGTATTTTAAACTTATTTTTCCATTAAAACATTTCTTAATTATTCAAAAATAATTTGTCATGTATATTTTTGAAGAAATGTTTTGTCACATTAAAATGTGAAGTCTTAAAACCCAAAATCACTTCTTTGATCATTTGTCAAGTTGTAAGTTTGTTCTAGAGTGATTTGCGTGAAAACGGGATCTTCCGATTAAAAACTTGTTTACGTTAATTTTAACGTAACGTGATTTCACATTTTGTCATTCTCAAAACGTGAAGTAATCGAAAGATATAAATAACGTTTTTAGAACATTATTTGCATCAACACGGTGGTATCGGACATTCTCCGATAAGATGATTTGGATCTCCGTATCTAAATTACTTCCTATCGCATTTCCCTTTCTTGTCATCCCGATTCTTTTGGAATGACTTCTTTTCATCCCGAGGTTGTCTTACAAATCTACCTCTTCTTCTAAAGAATATTTTAAAGTCCCTAACCGCTAAAGCATACTCTTCGTCTTCACCTCCGGAAGTTGAAGTTTCCTCATCACTCGACTCTTTCTTAGCTTTTAAGGCAAAAGATCTTACTTTCTCTCCTTTGCCTTTAACTATATCGGAGTCTTTCTTGATTATCATTTCATGAACTTTCAAGTTTCCTATAAGTTCATCAAGTGATAATGTCGTCAAGTTTTTCGACTCTTCAATGGCGATGACCTTTGCTCTCCATTTATTATGTAGATCCCTAAGAAACTTCATAACATAATTCTTGCTAGAATAACCTTCATCAAGAGCTTTAAGACTAGTGATAAGAGTATTAAATCTACCAAAATCACTATTTATAGTTTCATCTTCCGGAATGTAAAATTGTTCATATTGTTGCACAATAAGATCAATTTTTTTCTCTGACTTGACTATTACCTTGATAGGTGACTAACAAACTTTTCCAAATTTCTTTTGCCGTATTACACATAAAAATTCTTTCAAATTCCTTTTTCGACAAAACATTATAAATCATCATTTTAGTCTCATTATTTTTGGCTAGTTTCTTTTTAAGATTATCTCTTTGTTTATCATAAGGAACTATTTCATCATTTTTAGTTTTCGGATTTCTTTCAATCAGTTTAAAGTCACCCTCAGTAATTGTTGGATCCTAAATTTGACCCAATTTCCCGGACAAGGATTTGAAAATAAAATAGCCTAACTCACTGAATAAAATAGTGAGTCACTCACTGATACAGATTCAGTAAGTGTCGTATAACCTTAAACATCAATCAAGTCACTGAGTGAACAATCACTCAGTGAGTTACCTTCAGGATGTTCAGACTGAGTCTAAGAAGAAAGACTCGTCATTCAGTGAGGCGGTACTCAGTGAATGATCCCTGAGCCAAAGAAGAAGGTAATGGAGTCAGTGAGTGATGACAATAACTCACTGACTCCCTGAAACTGTCTCTACAACAGACTGAAAAATATGGGTGGAAACTTCCAAAAAGGGAAGTCAAACAAGTACAAGAAATTGCCATAGAAGTGGGAATATTAGTTATGACAATTCCAAAAGGATGATTGCCACTTCTCCAAAAGAGGAAGATGAAGAGGGACCACTAAGAGTGGATGACAACTCACCCATCACATGTTTACTTGTATTTTTCACCTATATATATGTTTAGTTGTAATAGGGACAGTAGAGGATTCTAAACAAACAAAATAATACTTAGTATTAGTTGATAGGATTCTGCTCTCATTGAATATCAAGCTTAGCTTGGATCAATGAGATTTTTATTGTCATTCAATGGGAATAGTATTTCGCAACTATCCCCATGAAGAAGCTGAAGATGTTATCATGTAGTCGAGTGGGTATTGAGTAATCTTGTATTTATTGTTCATCATTATTAATGGATTTTTTCTTTATTTGTATCAAGACTTACTCAAATTACATGGACCAACAAGTGGTTTTTCAGGTTCATTCGTGCTTCCTCAGGGACTTGGGTTTAGGTTGATGTGGTTATCAGGTTATGGGAACCATGTTTTCAGGTTCCGGGTTTCAGGTTTGGTTTTGGAATGAGGTTATGTTTTGGTTTTCCTTTCACTGAGTAAGGTTCAGGGAGTCATTTTTGTTTCAGTATGTGTTTACATATTCTGATTCCATATCCCTTATTTTCTTCAATTTCTCAAACCACCAAACAACCTCACCGATTCCTTATTTTATCATCCCCATTTAAACTAAACAAACCCAACGTACCATTAGTTTCGCCATTTTACAAACTGAACAAACCCTTTTTTCATTCACTGATCAACTTCATCATACTGAGCAAGCCTTATATCTTTCCCCTTCAAGGAACGAAATCATTTAGGTTGTGGTGATTCTCAGGTTCGGGTTGTCAAGTTTTTGGGTTTCATGTTCTCATGTTTTCAGGAACTCGGGTTATCAGGGACTTTGAGCATTCAGAGTCTCTTTGCTCACATTCCTTTCGGAAGCTGAGCTTTCATATACTCCCTCACTCAATCAGGTTCAGAGACTCGGGTTTAGAGTCTCATTTGGGTTCAGGGACTTGACTCTTCTAAGTCACTTATTTCATCCGTTCACTTAGGTTTTCAAGTACCTGAAGGTTCAGGGATACTTGCTTCAGTAACTCGGTTTCAGAGATCCATCTAAAGGTTTTAGTGACTTGAACATTCTTCAGTCACTTTGGTTTCAGGGTTTAGGGTTCGGTGGGAGAACCTGTTTTTAGTGACGGGAGTAGCTTAGTAACTGGTGTTTGGTACCTGCTAACTCAGGTTCAGTTGGTGGGGGTTCAGGGAGTGGGTTCGGTTAAGGTTCAGTGACCCTGATGGTTCAGTGAGATAGGTTTTCCTAGGGTCAGTGACTTGTTCAGGGAGTCAGTGATCGAGTTCAGGTTAAGGGTAAGTGACCTGACAAGGGGTTCAGGTTTGAGGGATTCAGTTTGGGTGAGTGTGAATGGGTTCAGGCTAAGGTTCCGTGACCTGACAGGAGGTTCAAGTTTGTGTTTCAGTGAGTGAGAGTAATTGGGTTCCGGTTCGGGTTTGTTATAATATACCTCAACTCAGTTTGGTGAGTTTTGTTAATCCACTGATATTTAGTTATTCACCCACAAATATCCCAAACCACGAAAACGTTTTTACTCAATATAGCTTGAGACCCACTGAAGCACACCCTCATTTCAGTTAAGACTGATATCCTCAGGATCTTGATTCAATTCGAAAAGCCTACTTTTTCAAGAAAAAGCTTACCTTCAGTGAACCCACTTCACAACAATAATCCCAAACACTGATTCAAACCCATTTATCATCACAGTCGCCGCTTGTTCAGAAGCTCACCCTAAACACCATTTAATCTCCACCCACATTCCATTCGACCTATAACTGACAACTCAGGTTCTGGTACCTCATTCATAACTACCCATCTTTCATCCTTAACGACAACAACAACAAAAAATACTTAATAGGATTAAACCCATTTTCAGCTTAACGCACATGATTTCATTTTCCTTAATCAGCTTATCACTTTTACTCCCAAACATAAACCCGGTTTCCATTTCCAGCCACTAACTGTCTTCTAATCACAATCCCATCATTATTTCTCATTATAGCTAACAAATCCTCTAACACCTATAAATCACACACCCGATTCAAAATCCATCTTCCATCTCAGCTCATAACTGAAACAACCTCACCTCTGATTTTTGAGTTATTTTTTTGTTTGATGAGTTGGATACGAGATTGGTATGTTTTTTTGAGATTTTTGTTAGGTTGGTTTTGTGATTGTTTTCGGATCTGTGATGGATTTGAGTTTAAATCGACATCTGGGTTGGGTTTGGTGATATGTTTTGAGGATGATTGATTTCATCTTCCTTTTTGTGTGGTGTGTGTTGATGAGTTTGAGTTTATGTCGTAGTGTTTGTGTTGGTGTGTTTCTCGATCTGGGTTTTTGATGTGTGTTGTTTTCGGATTTTTTTTGTGTTGTGTGTGTTGGATTTTGGGTTAGTGATTTTTTTTTATGGGGTAAAGTGTTATTTTGGGTTCAGGGAGGGAAGGGTATGTGTTTTTAGTCCAAATAAATGTGTCTCTCCCCCTCAAAAATTGCTACAGCAGTAGCAGTTTTTGAAGATCTTACATTTATTTTTGGACTTTGAAGAATGTTATCAGTAGCCACTTAAACGGATCTAGATCATGATGATCCACCCGCTCTGATATCACTTGTTGGTCCATGTAATTTGAGTAAATTCTTGATAAAATGAAGAACAAATGCATTATTCATGATGAACAATAATTACAAGATTACTCAATACCCACTTGACTAACTAATAATTTCTTCAGCTTCTTCAAGGGGATAATTGCGGTATACTATCCCCATTGAATGACAAATAAACTCTCATTGATCCAAGCTATGCTTGAGATTCAATGAGAGGATGATCCAATCAACTAATACTAAGTATTATTTTGTTTGTTTAGAATCCATGCTATCTCTATTACAAACTAAACATATATATAGGTAAAAATACAAAGACACCATGTAATGGTTGGTGAGATGTCATGCATCAGGTGGTCCCTCTTCATCTTCCTCTTTTGGAAAAGCACCAACATCCCTTTTGAAACAGTCATAATAAATATTCCCACTTCTATGGAAATTTCCTTGTACTTTGTTTGACTTCCCTTTTGGAAGTTCCCGCCTATATTTTTCAGTCTGTTTGTAGAGATAGCGTCTTCAGGGTCACTGTGACATTTGTCAAATCTCAGTGACACTGGAATTGTTTGTAGCTCATATACTTTACTCACTTACATCGCATCAGTAAGTAAAGTGTGTCTTCAGTACAAAGAGCTTTATACAATACTCACTAATTTCTTTATCAGTGAGTAAGATAGGCTATTTTATTTTCAAATCCTTGTTGAGGGCAATTGGGTCAATTTTTGACCCAACAGTAATGACATGTCAAAGATCAATATCTTTTGATTTCACATACGTTTCGAATATTGTTTTCCAATAGATAAAACAATCGTTTTCTAAAAGTGGTGGTCTTTGCATAGATTGCCCTTCTTGATATTTGTCGAAATCCATTGATCGATTCAAGTTTTAAAATACAATATATTTTAAAAATCTTGGTTAACAAAGCTCTGATACCAATTATGAAAAACTAGAAGGGGGGGGGGATGAATAGTTTTATCGTTTTTAACTCGTTACAATTACTACTTTTGAAAAACTTTGATTCGAGTTTCGGTGAAATCAATCAATTGCAATATGAACACAATTATAACAATACTAAAGTAAACAAACTATAAATACTACGAGATATGAAAAGTGAGAGATGAAAAGATCAAACCAAGACACCGAGATTTATAGTGGTTCGGTAACGAAGCTCCTCTTCAACCTACTCCACTCCCTGAGTACCCAACTCGAGAGTTCTAAGCACTATGTCAACAAATTCCATTCAGGCGGAGAAAACCGTACAACGTCGCTTATCACAATTTCCGACACTAAGCTAAATATCGAGTACTAATCTAGCTAGTACAAATCTCACCCATGATCTACCCGATCTTCTCGTAAATCACACAACTTAAAGATCTACCCAATCTTTACACGATCTACACTAGATTTACCCGATCTACACTATATCAACACAAGCTACACAAGATCCACCCAATCTCTACACGATCACAACGATTCACACGAATAACAATATAAAACAAGTACGTAACAAGTGTTACGAGTGCACTAAACTAATACTACAACACTTTGTATTTTCTCGATACGGTATGTTCTTCTCTTGCACTAGTAGAGGAATGAAGATGATCACTTGGTTGGATGATTGGATCACTCTTAAACAAAAACAAACTAACTAAATGATCAAAGAATCAAGATTAGAAAGGATAGATTTAACTTAGAAAGTTCTGTATGAAAATTGGTGCCTTAGAACTATAAAATGATCTAGTATTTATAGGCAAAGAGAAACTAGCCGTTACAGGCTTTGGTACCGTTAAATTTAACGGTACCGTCCCAGATAAAAACACACATATTTTTAATTTTAGTGGTGAACGTTTATTTGGGGATGTTTGGAGATGTTTTGGGATGAAAAATAGCTGTTGCAATTTTTAAACTTATTTTTCCAAATAAAATATCTCTTTTTAATTAAAAAATAATTTGTAAAATGTATTTTTAAAAAAATGTTTTGTCACATTAATAATGTGAAGTCTTTGAACAAAAATTTATTTTTTTGATCATTTGTCAAAGTGTAAATTTGTTTGTTCTTACCTCGAGTGATTTACGTCGAAATGGAATATTACGACTAAAAAACTTGTTTACGTTAATTTTGACGTAAGATGGTTTTACATTTTGTTATTATCAAAATATAGAGATGTCGAAAAATATAAATAATGTTTTTAGAGATTATTTGTATTAACACATAAGCTTTACGCTAAGTAAGAAAAGACATAACAAGTTATTATATATCATAAATCATAATTTGCATCATAAGCTTCACTTAATCCATTAATCATTCATATACACTACATACTTTACTAGTTTCACAAATAGACTATTTGCATCTTTGCTAGGTACACATCAACTAATTCCATTCAACTCTTAAGCTCCGCATATCTTGCTATGGCATATCAACTATGTAAAATACAACTAGCGTTTAACCAACTAGCCTCATCTTAATCTTATTCCAATCACACTAGTCTTAGAACTTTCATATCCTTAACACAAACAATCACATAACACATAATGCAAAACATGATAAACTCAATATAACATCTTGTTATAGTCAATTTACTTACCTTAAATCCAAGCTATATTTATCATTCATTATCAGCATCATCTTTGTTTGCTTTCCTAAGCCATAAATCATCATAACAACATTTATCATTTAATGAAATATCAAAAACAAGGGTTTTACATAACCCAAATTTCATCCTTAATCATCATATGCTCATATCTTGATCATACGATGAATTCCCAATTAACTTACATAAACCCTGACCTTAAATTGATCAAGGATACACTTACTTACTTGTGAAGATCATTGTCATGGCTTATCTCCTTGCTTAGAACCCTAAATCTTCTCTTATTTGATCATCAAAACTTCTTGGTTCTTCCCTCTTTTCTTGATTGCCGACACACACACAAACACTACAAAATACTAGAAGATTATGAAATGTCTAGGGATTTCTAGATACTTATCTAGTTAGTTGGGCAAGTTTGGCCAATTGGCACAAATAGTCCCTTAAGTCTTTTCTCTTCTAATTTGGCCACATTAAACTTTCTACTACAATATTGACTAACACTTACAAGGTTTGACTCTATACTTAATACATTGACCAACCAATAGTATTTAGTCTACAACACATAAAAGTCTTGGTCAAACTTACTCATAATAAAATACCTAAAATCCGATTTTGAGGTGTAACACATCAAAACCAATGATATTGATAAAACACCTTAAATATTATGTACAAACCTGTATTGAAAGATAAAACGATGTTGGATGTGGATAGTGTTGATTGGAAAACTTGCTATATCGGGAAAGCAGTCCTACGCATTGGTGCGTGGTTGCAACGTGCTACACTTGTTGTCCGTGTTGTTTTGTGTTTTTAGCTATTGCTAACGATTTTAAATGTCTCCTTATATATTTTTAACAATATTAAAACATAAAGGAGATATATATATATATATATATATATATATATATATACTTGTTGTCCGTATATATATATAGGGGGCGTTATTGTGGTGTACAAGCTTAAAATAGATAAAATAGGTACACATGTGGACCGTTGGATCAATCTTGATAGATGAGATTAGATATTAAATAGATGAGTGGCATAATTGTAATTAAGTGAAAGACAAATGGCTTTTGTGTACCCAATTTTTTATATAGGATCCTATATCATTAAGGTGTCGGTTACAATAAAAATTAGGTAGCCACCACCCCAACAAGTCAACCGGAATTAGCATCATAATCCGCAAAATCGGTCAATCAATAAAAAATCCCCAAATCTTTGTTTTACATTTTTAATTATTGGGTTGTGAGTGAGTTGTGATTTTTCTCTAAATCGATACACCTCTCCATTTTGTTAACCAGGCTTGAATGTATAATGAAGAAAAATCCCCAAATCTTCTGAAAAATCCCCAAAATTGATCAATCAATAGTGAAGACAATCATGGTAATGTGTATATATTCTTATAAATTTACGTTTTTAATTATTGGGTTGTGAGTGAGTTGTGATTTTTCTCTAAATCGATACACCTCTCCATTTTGTTAACCAGGCTTGAATGTATAATGAAGAAAAATCCCCAAATCTTCTGAAAAATCCCCAAAATTGATCAATCAATAGTGAAGACAATCATGGTAATGTGTATATATTCTTATAAATATACGTTTTTAATTATTGGGTTGTGAGTGAGTTGATTTATGTGTAGTAGTCACTTGTTATGTATGACTTGAATTGGTTGTGTAAGCATCTTACCTAACTATTGTGTATGAGTTGTATATGACTGGGTTTTGAAATAAGATATTGGTTGTGGTGTATGGCTGACTTGAATTGGTTATGTGTTAGATGATCATGTGTAGTAGTTGTATATGGCTGGGTTTTGAAATAAGTTATTGGTTGATTAAGTGTATAAGTTGAAGTAATAGATTGTGTATTGGTTATTAGCTGTTTTGAAATAAACAACGTATAGGTGTTGTGTGGTGTAGCTAGTTAAATATAATGGTGTATTAGCTACATATAGTTGTTTTTATGTATTAGCTACGTACTGATGTTTTTAAGTATTAGCTATTAGGTGAGTATGTGTGCTAGTTAATTATGTGTGTTAGATGGAATAAACCAATGTGTGTGTAATGATTCATGTGCATCACTTGCATACATGTTTAGTAATATTTTGGAATGTGTGTTAGTTCTATTCAGGTTTACTGGTCCTCTGTTTTCATCCTACCTAAGTTTGCTGCGTATGAGATTGAAAAGCTTATGAGGCTGTTTTTATGGTCTCAAGGTGAGGCTCTTAGGGGTAACGCTAAAGTGAAATGGAAAGATGTCTGTAGGTTAAAAGAGCAGGGTGGGTTAGGTATCAAGTCTCTTCAGTTGTGGAATGTAGCTTTGATGTCTAAACATATATGGAATATTGTGTCTAATAAGGAATCCTTGTGGGTGAAATGGGTGAATGCTTATAGGTTGGTTGATAGAAGATCTGCTTGTGAGGAACTTCTGGGATATTCCTATCTTAAATGATGACTGTTGGAGCTGGAAAAAGATCTTGTTGTATAGAGAAGTGGTCAGAAATCATATCGTTATTAGGATTGGGAATGGGAGTAATACTTCTGTGTGGTTTGATAATTGGTCATTCTTAGGCCCTTTATGTCAGTTTATCTCTAATATGGATATTTTTGAAGCTGGTCTCTCCCTCTCTTGTATATTGCTGATATTGTTTGTAATGGTGAGTGGAAGTGGCCTGAATGTTGGAAGACTAAGTTTGAGTTCCTTTTCCATCTTCCTCCTCCATTGTTATTTAAAGAGAAGCCGGATATTGCCCTTTGGAAGACCAGGAATGATAAGGTATGTTCTTTTTCTGTTAATGCTGGACTGATTTATCTGCTCCTCATCCTACTGTACCTTGGTATAAGATGGTTTGGTTTAGTCAAAATACTCCTAGACATGCTTTTATTCTAGTAGCAGAGTTAAAAAATACTGTCGAAGGCCTAGGCTCATGCGAGGTAATGTCAACATACTGACAAAACTACGCTTACATGCTAGTAGCAGAGTTAAAAAATAATAACGGAATGTGAACTTTACAAACCATTTTTATTTACGTATATTTTGGAAGAGGGAGGTTGGGGTAGACTTTGCCATTTGAGTTAACATGAAAAGAAATAATTACCCTTTAGTTTTTTGAGGGCCAAGGGAGAAATTTCTTTAGCTTCCGATTTTATCCTAATTGAATCTAACGCTGTTTGCGCAACAACTCTTGAATTAATTTTGAGATTGTTTTGTGTTTATAAATGATTCCAAGCTTTGAATTATTTGAGCAGTACACGATGGAAAGAGGGGTCGTTCACGCTTGTCATGCGGGTGGAATTGTCATTTTCTTGAAGGTTGGACACACCACGAAGTTGGTGCGATCGATGTGGACCAGATTGATCCGGTCTGGGGAGCTGCTCTGAGACACGGGTTTAAACCGGTTTAAGGATCAAAATTGAACTCACTGAGGTTGCCTTTAGCTTGAAGATAGAAGTATGTGCTACCTCCCTACCAAACTAAACATGAGTTGTTTATAAAATGTACCTCGCTTTGATTATCACCTTGATGTAATCAAGCTATTAGACAAAAAACAACTACTATCTTTGACTTCTAGTTCTCAGTTAATTTCGTATGTTTGTATAACAACCACTACCACTGTAGTTTGTGTTGGATAATGGTTTTGTTAACAAATTTGTGTGTTCGTTAAAAAAATATATAAAATAAAATTGTGTGTTGCATTTTTCGTGCATAAGTGGCTGGATTGATAGAAACACCAAGTTGGTCTATTAAGTGAAATTTATATGTACTACAGTTTCTTGACTGGACATGCTCCAAATGCATCAAGTATTTGTGTTCCTTTCATTTGAATACATATGTGGTCCTGTAATGAGTGAATAGTGTCATTAAGTGTTTAAAGTGCACACCAACCGGTGATTGATTGATATATACGTTCAAGCTAGAAAAGGAAAATTGGACAAACAACATAAAAGTGTGGTTCACATTTTAGTCAATACTAGTAGCATACTCATGAGACGCGGCTGATAACAAAAATATAATTAAATTTTTTGGCAAACATTGTTTTCCAGTTGTTCATTTTTCGTGACAGTTAATTAGGGAGCAATGTCTTCCAGTTTTTAAAAAGTCAAAGATTGTGGGGCATTTAAGAAGGGATTACACTAGATATAATGCCCGCGCACGCGCGGGGTTTTTTCTAATCATTTAAATAAATTATTATTTTTAATTTCGGGTTTTAATTATTATAACAGGACCTTCAAAACCATTGTACTTTGATTGATGTATTGAATTAGGGTTATTTACGAATGTAGTGGGTTTTAATATTAATTAGATTTGGAGGAGATGTTCTTGCGTCAATTATTGTGCGTGAATGAATGATAAGAGATCGAGTTTGATTGATGGAGGAGGAATTTGGGAATGTTGGGACTTCAAATATTTAGTGGGAATGATACTGAATTTTAAGTTTCAGCCCAAATCTTTGAAAAACTTGCTCCACCCTTTTCAAGTTTTAATTTTTTATATTTTGACACATATATTTTTGTAAGTTTTTATTGAATGATTACAAATCACATTCTTTTTTTTGTAGAATATGTATAAATTTAGAAGTATTTAGGTTTTTCTTATTTAATATTTAAGAAAATAATAATAATAATAATTTGATTATTACTTAATAAGGTATGATTTGATTTTTTTGAAATGTAAAAGTCTCCACTAAGGGTTTTGTTTTATTATATAAAAGATTGGCAAAGATATGCCAAAGATTACTATAATACCCTTAAACTAAATATCTAATTAATTACTATTAATATCTAATTAATTAATATTATTTATTTTGATCTCATCTATCATGATTGATCCAACGGTCCACATGTGTACCTATTTTATCTATTTTAAGCTTGTACACCACATGAACGCACTTCTATATATATATATATATATATATATATATATATATATATATATATATATATATATATATATATATATATATATATAGGATCCGGTTCCATTGAGAAGGTTTTTTATTTTGAGAAGATTGAGAAATCTTCGTTTGAACAAACTGATTCATCTTTTTGATTTGATTCACAAGTAAAACATCATTTTATGGTGAATCAAATCTATAAATTACAAATTTGATTCACAAATCATTGTTAAAATCGAGTTATGATGATGATTCATTAAATTTGTACAGATGATTCATTATTCTACATATATCGCAAAATCGAGAGATTTTTAACATTGATTCAAATTTTTTTTACACATTTTGAATTTTAATCACATTAAAATGAGTTTTACGCTTGAAAAACATGAATCAAAGTTAAAAATCTATCGTTTTTGAAAACCTTCTCAATCTTCTCAAAATAAAAACCTTCTCAATTGATCCAGATTCTATATATATATATATATATATATATATATATATATATATATATATATATATATATATATATATATATATATATATATATACACTTGTTGTCCGTGTTGTTTTGTGTTTTTAGCTATTGCTAACGATTTTAAATGTCTCCTTATATATTTTTAACAATATTAAAACATAAAGGAGATATATATATATATATATATATATATATATATATATATATATATATATATATATATATATATATATATATATATATATATATATATATATGCACTAATAAAAGTTTGTGTGTAATAGACTCTTAAATAAAATGTTAAATATGTGATAGATAAATGGAGAAAAATTCAAATGCTTACTCTTATTTTGGTGTTTACCAAGGGACAAATCCCCACCATCCATCTATTAATATAATTGTAGGGATTAACATAAGATTAAAAATAGAAACCTAAGTCCATCTCTTCTTTTCTTTTCTTTTTTTCCTTTTCTTTGTCTTTTTGTCTTTCTTATTATTATTATTATTCTTATTTTTTTGGTCCTTTTTTCTAATTCATTTTTTTTTCGCTTTCATACGTTTTCGTCTGCTTTCATATGTTTTTGTCTGTTTTTCTATGTTTTCGTCTCTTTTCAAACGTTTTCGTCTGTTTTCGTCCTTTTTTATACGTTTTCATCCGTTTTCAAACATTTTCGTTCGTTTTCCTAAGTTTTTCTCCGTTTTCATACGTTTATATACGTTTTCGTCTGTTTTTAGACGTTTTTATCCGTTTTCGTCTGTTTTTTACTTTTTCGTCCATTTTTAGACGTTTTCGTCTGTTATCATACGTTTTCCTCCGATTTTGTACATTTTCGTCTACGTCCATTTTCATACGTTTACATATGTTTTCGTTCGTTTTCATACGTTTTTGTTCGTTTTAATACGTTTGCATCCGTTTTCTTTTGTTTTCGTCCATTTTTCATAAGTTTTCGTCCATTTTCATACGTGTTTTTACGCTTTCATACATTTTCGTCTGTTTTCTTACGTTTTCATCTGATTTCTTACGTTTTCGTTCGTTTTCATACGTTTTCATCCGTTTTCTGTCATTTCCGTCTATTTTCCATACATTTTTGTCCGTTTTCATACGTATTCGTCCGTTTTCTTACGTTTTCGTACGTTTTTGAATGTTACAAGTGATATTCAGAATATCACTTGTGATTGATATTCAGAATATCACTTGTGATTTTCTTATGTTTTCGTCCGTTTTCATATTTATTCGTCCGTTTTATACATTTTTGAATATCACAATTGATAGTCAGAATATTACTTGTGATTTTCTGAATATCTATCACTTGTGATTTTCTGAATATCACTTGTGATATTCTGAGTATCACTTGTGATTTTCATGTTACAAAACATTAGTTGAAAATCACTTGTGATATTCAGAAAATCACTTGTGATATTCAGAATATCACTTATGATATTCAAAATATCATTTTTGGTACTCAGAATTCTGAATACTGAATATCACAGAATATCACTTGTGGTATTCAGAAAATCACAGAATGTCACATGTGATATTCAGAAAATCACTTGTGATATTCAAAATATCACTTGTGATATTCTGATTATCACAGAATATCACTTGTGATATTCAGAATATCACTTTTGATATTCAGAATATCACTTGAATATCACTTGTTATATTCTAAATATCACAGAATATCACTTGTGATATTCAGAAACGTATGAAAACGGCCAAAAACATTTAAAAATGGACGAAAACGAATGAAAACGAACGAATATGTATGAAAACGAACGAAAACTTATGAAAGCGTAAAAACACGTATGAAAAGGACGAAAACGTATGAAAAATGGACGAAAACAAAAAAAACGGACGAAAACATATGAAAACGAACGAAAACATAAGAAAACGGACGAAAACGTATGAAAACGGACGAAAGCGTAAGAAAACGGGTGAAAACGTAAGAAAACGGACGAATATGTATGAAAACGGACGAAAACGTATGAAAGCGTAAAAACACGTCTGAAAACGTATGAAAAATGAACGAAAACGAAAGAAAACGGATGAAAACGTATTAACACGAACGAAAACATATGAAAACGAACGAAAACGTAAGAAAACAGACGAAAACGTATGAAAACGGACGTAAACGAGCGATAATGTAAGAACACGGACGAAAACTTATGAAAACGAACAAAAACGTATGAAAACGTACGAAAACGTATGAAAACGGATGAAAGCGTAAGAAAACGGATGAAAACGTAAGAAAGCGTAAGAAAACGGATGAAAACGTAAGAAAACGGACGAATATGTATCAAAACGGGCGAAAGCGTATGAAAGCGTAAAAACACGTCTAAAAACGGACAAAAACATATGAAAAATGGACGAAAACGAAAGAAAACGGATGAAAACGTATTAAAACGAATGAAAATGTATGAAAACGGACGAAAACGTATGAAAACATATGAAAACGAATGAAAACGTAAGAAAACAGACGAAAACGTATGAAAACGGACGTAAACGGGCGAAAACGTAAGAAAACGGACGAAAACGTATGAAAACGGACGTAAACGTAAGAAAACGGACGAAAACGTATGAAAACGGACAAAAACGTATGAAAACGGGCAAAAACGTAAGAAAACGGGCGAAACGTATGAAAACGTGCGAAAACGTAAGAAAACGAACAAAAACGTATGAAAACAGACGGAAACGTATGAAAGCGAAAAAAAAAACATGAATTTAAAAAAAACGTTAATTAAGAGAAAGAAAAAAAAGTGAATAATAAGAATGAAAATATATATATATATATATATATATATATATATATATATATATATATATATATATATATATATATATATATATAGGGGCACTTTCTTGCGAGAACCATCTTATCTGCGAGAACTGACAGAACCCCCAAAAACATACATGCACGCCTTCAATAATTATATTTTTGCACATATGTTCTAAAAACAACATATATGTTTTAAAAAAACATGGTTGTTCTAAAGAATTTGATAAGAAATTGAAAATACAAAATTTTTCTTTGAAGGTGTGCATGTATGTTCTTATAAGGCGTGCAATGACAATATTGTGGCCGTGCGTAAGGTTTTTGTGAAAAAAGATGATGAGTTCATGATGATATTGAAGAACATAGGTGGATACTTACGATTATTGATGATTTGCATGTATTTTTATTTTATTTTAAAAGGCGTGCATGTATGTTTTTGGTGGTTCTGTCGGTTCTCGCAGATAAGATGGTTCTGAAATGAAAGTCCCACTATATATATATATATATATATATATATATATATATATATATATATATATATATATATATATATGGACTTAGGTTTTCATATTTAATGTTAGGTTATCAAACTAGATGGATAATGGGGATTTGTTCTTTGGTAAGCACAAAAATAAGAGTATGCAAAATAAAGTGGCTAGTGAATTGAAATAAGATGCAATCTTGCCTGATCTTGATAGTATCCTATATTTACATGAGATCCGATAGTGTAATGTTCTAGGCGACTTGTCTCACTAACCACAATTTTCGCAAATCAACCTCTAACATGAAAGTAGAACTATATAATAAATTCAGATTTATATTTTGAAATTAATGCTCTTTTCTTTTGTCTTCTGTGCGAGTATACATATTCAGTATATCATTTGCTCCTCGTCCAACTATTATCGATTCTATTCTTGTTAATTAATTAGGGGTTACAAGCGTTTTATGACAAAACAAAGGTTGGAGTCATCAGATTATCTCAAGGATGATTCACTTTCATTTTCTTGCAACGTTTAGGTTCAAAGTTGCATTGGAAAATTTACCATCATTCCACCACCATCTGAAATTGAGAAAGATTTCAAGAATTTGTTGGACAGTGAAACAGGCAGCGATATTGTTTTTCGTGTTAAGGACGATACTTTCAAGGCTCATAAGCTGATTCTTGCTGCTCGCTCTCCTGTGTTTAAAGCCCAATTCTATGGGCTTGTTGGAAACCCTGCTTTGGATGAAGTAGAGTTAATGGACATAGAACCGTCCGTTTTCAAGGTAATATACAGAAAATAACGCTAACAAAAGTTTTTATACTTAATTTTGGGCATGCATTAATAGCAGCATTTGTGGTTGTGTTTTGTAGGCAATGATATTGTTTATATACTCAGATTAACTTCCTGATTCATATGAAAGTATGGGCTCAATGTCACACATGATTCAGCATCTGTTGGTTGCTGCTGATCGTTTTGGTCTAGATCGGTTAAAACAGTTGTGTGAAGAATTAAATGTGGAAGTAGTGGCAACAACTCTTTCTCTTGCCCATGATCACCATTGTTCTCAGCTTAAAGCCAGCTGTATGGATTTTGCTGTAGCGGATTTACGAGGTGTGTGTTTCATAGTTTGTACGACTTTAGTTAAACAAGCACAATATTGGAAGCACAGTTTTGGAATTTACTCGATATTAAGGTTAAAACAATGACCATTATTATTAATGCCACGACACAAATTCTCTTATATTAAGGTTAAGTTTAGAGACATGTCCACTATAGACAAAGCAAAAATCAGATGTGTATGATACTGTTAATGACTCATGCAGCTAATTCTTAAGGCCAAAATAATATATTTAGACACTCATTAAACTAAAGGATTTAACGATTATTGAGAACTTAGATTTGTAATGTGTTTACATGTTGTGTTTTGCAGCGGTGGTCCAAACGGAAGGGTTCAAATATGTCGAAAAGTCATGCCCTTTGTTGCTATCAGAGCTTCTTCAAAAAAATCGCATTATAATTAAAGTCCAAGGATTATAACTTATCATTGTCACCAACTATGGTTGAACCATGAATTTTGGCAGTAAGAGCATTTCCAATGGTTAACGCACCAAGTGCGTTAAACCTTAACTTTCATTGCGTTAAGGTGTGTTAACCATTAGAAGTGTGCGTTAAGGGTGCGTTAACCCCTTAACGCCACGTTAAGGTATGCATTTTTTGTGTGTTAAAGTTTAACACAGTGAATTAACCATTGCGCCTTGGTGTGTTAAGGTTTAACACGGTGTGTTAACCATTGCGCCTTGGTGTGTTAAGGTGAGTTAAGGGTGAGTTATGATTGCGGGTGTTTTTTTTTTTTAGTTAAAAGTGAAAAGGTTAAAGCTGACGTGACAGTGTGTTAAACTTTAACCCTGAGTGACCATTGGAAGTGCTCTAAGTAGCACATTCTAATTAGCAACTCACATACAAATCTAGATGTACATATATTGGGTTAAACTATTTGTTTTTTTATTATCATGATTATCATTATTGTTATTACTATTACTATTATTGTATTAATTTTTGTATTGTTTTAGGGGTTAAGGTGGGGGTGTTTGGCTTGGTTTCGGATTCTTTTGTAGGTTTTGTTTGGTGTTGTTATTGGATTCGGGCACGGGCGGTGCCGAGAACGTCAAAAAAAATTAGGCCCGGCACGAAGAAAAAAAAAAGTGCCCCTATATTATACTCAATAGAGTGTATGCACGGGCGGTGCCGAGTAATATCCATAGAATAGGAGACAAAAAAACCTTTTAATTATTAAGTTTTTAAGGTCTAATCCGATTGGTAATTTCAACCACATTATTATAGAATAAACCGACTTAGCCTTTGCATAATGTCCATATGTCAAATAAAAGAACCTTGCGAAAATTTATTCATACCAAATGTATTAAAGCCATGGGCATGCTATGAAATTTAAACATAAAGTTGTCATATTCACATATCTAAAATAAAATTTTAACATTATCAAGCTAAAAACTCAAATATTCACGATAAAAAAATGTCAACGGAATCTATAATAGAACTATAATACCGGTGTATTTGTTTACAAACAAAAAGTGTACTCTATAAACACAAAACGTGTACTTAGAAAGGCCCACATAAAATATAAATTATTTTATTTGTTTATCAATGACCCACTACCCAATTCCCAAACCTCCCACCTCCCACTCTCTCTTCCACTTTATCCCTTTCATGTCCATGTTTTCCGACTAAGCAAAACAACCGGGAAAAACATTTATTGGACATTAAAGAGCACTCATTTTGTTAGAATTCAAAGAGCAGCGAGGGTTTTTCATCTTTTCTTTTTCTATGAATCAAGGAATCATTATTCACAAAATCAATGTCCCGATCTTGGCTGTTGCAGGTGCCCCTTAGTGGGTTGGGCCCGGCTCGGCTGCTGATGCTGCGCCGGCCCAAAACCGCCCCTGGATTCGGGTTACCGTTTCAAGATTGGCTTGTTTATCGGGTTTGGGTTATTTTAGAATGGTCGATTCTCAAACTTGGGTTATTTGACATCGATTTGAATTTTTTAGGTTATATAGTATTTATCATCCAAGAATTAATAATACTATAAATTATGTACAAAAGAATCAACGAAATGAAAAGTTTAGCAGGACCTTTTGGCCATGCTAAACCCATGTGGTCGTTTACCGTGTTCTTCCCAGGGGGTTGGGACTTGGGACGTTCGATTCAAGTTTGACTTGAAAAGGTCTAGTTTAGGTGGTGTGAGTTTTCCTTTTACAAAAATCAAAAGTAAAATCAAAAGTCTAAACATTAAACGTTGACTTTACTAGGTTTTGCTAAAAAAAACCATCTTTAGAAGGTGAATTTCATGAAATGACGTCCTTTCTTTTACATGTAAATTATCACTTGCGTCATTAGAAAAAAAAAAAAAAAAAAAAAAAAAAAAAAAAAAAAAAAAAAAAAACTCATTTTCATGTAAATGACACAATTATCGTCTTTTGATCTCATGTATATGTAAAATTATAAAGGTTTTCACCAATTTTTTTTTACAAAATATCATAACATGTTTCGTTAAAGTTTTTTTAACAATTTTTTTTCACAAAATATCATAACATGTTTGTAATGGGAAATTTTTCGTTTTTATTAACAAAAAAAGTTGTAACTTAAAAAAAAGAGAAAA
Source organism: Artemisia tridentata subsp. tridentata (assembly GCA_021014915.2). Taxonomy (NCBI): domain Eukaryota; kingdom Viridiplantae; phylum Streptophyta; class Magnoliopsida; order Asterales; family Asteraceae; genus Artemisia; species Artemisia tridentata. The sequence goes on along the minus strand of CP139504.1, from coordinate 355,127,786 downwards.
GTCCAAAATACATCCCTGTGCTTTCCCCAAAAATCGATTTACATCCCTAAACTTTTTTTTGGAACAAAATCATCCCTCCGTTAGTAAAGTTGGCACAAATACATCCCTCCGTTAGTTATATCAGTTACTATGGACTAACGATGCAAATGATTTTCCGTTATCTCCTAACAGGAGTTAAAATAGTTGCATCGTTAGTCCTCCTTCAGTTAAAATTTTTGCATCGTTAGTCCTCATTGACTATAGAGTTAAAATATTTGCATCGTTAGTCCTCATTGCGTTAAAATATTTGCATCGTTAGTCCTTTGTTACGTTTTCGTCCGCTTTTTTACGTTTTCGTCTGTTTTTTTACGTTTTCGTCCGATTTTTTACGTTTTCGTCTGTTTTTTTACGTTTTCGTCCGATTTTTTACATTTTCATCTGTTTTTTTACGTTTTCGTCTGTTTTTTTATGTTTTCGTCAGATTTTTTACATTTTCGTCTGTTTTTTGACGTTTTCGTCTGTTTTTTTTACGTTTTCGTCCGATTTTTTACATTTTCATCTGTTTTTTTACGTTTTCGTCTGTTTTTTTACGTTTTCGTCCGATTTTTTACATTTTCGTCTGTTTTTTTTACGTTTTCGTCGGTTTTTTTTTACGTTTTGATCCGATTTTTTACATTATCACCACCACCAACCACCACCACCACCACCACCACCACCAACACCAACCACCACCAACCAAACCACCACCACCACCACCACCAACCACCACCACCCACCACCCCACCACCACCACCACCACCACCACCACCACCACCACCCCCACCACCCACCACCAACCACCACCACCACACCACCACCAACCACCACCAACCAACCACCACCACCACCACCGCCACCACACCACCACCAACCCACCACCACCGCCACCCACCACCACCACCACCACCAACCACCCACCACCCCCACCACCCACCACCGCCACCCACCACCGCCACCCCACCACCACCACCACCACCACCACCACCACCACCACCACCCCACCACCACCAACCACCACCACACCACCACCACCCACCCACCACCACCACCACCAACCACCACCACCACCACCGCCACCCACCCCCACCACCCCACCCACCAACCACCACCACCACCACCACCCACCACCACCACCACCACCCACCACCGCCACCACCACCACCACCCCCACCACCACCACCACCACCACCAACCAACCATCACCCCCCACCACCACACCTTCATTCTCAAGTTCGTCATGGTGGTTGGTGGTGGTGGTAGGTGGTTGGTGGTGGTGGTGGTGGGTGGCGGTGGTGGGTGGAGGTGGGTGGCGGTGGTGGTGGTGGTGGTGGTGGTGGGTGGTGGTGTGGTTGGTGGTGGTGGTTGGTGGTAGTGGTTGGTGGTGGTGGTGGTTGGTGGTGGGGTGGTGGTGGGTGGTGTGGGTGGTGGTGGGTGGCGGTGGTGGGTGGCGGGGGTGGTGGTGGTTGGGTGGTTGGTGGGTGGTGGTGGTTGGTGGTGGTGGTTGTTGGGTGGCGTGGTGGTGGGTGGAGGTGGGTGGTGGTGGTGGTGGGGGTGGTGGTGGTGGGTGGTGGGTGGTGGGTGGTGGTGATTGGTGGTGGTGGTGGGTGGTGGTGGTGGTGGTGGGTGACGGTGGGGTGGTGGTTGGTGGTGGTGGTTGGTGGTGGTGGGTGGTGGTGTTTGGTGGTGGTGGTTGGTGGTGGTGGTGGTGGGTGGCGTTGGTGGTGGGTGGGGTGGTGGGTGGAGGTGGGTGGCGGTGGTGGTGGTGGTGGTGGTGGGTGGTGGTGGTTGGTGGTGGTGGTTGGAGGTGGTGGTGGTGGTTGTGGGTGGCGGTGGTGGGTGGAGGTGGGTGGTGGTGGTGGTGGTGGGTGGTGGTGATTGGTGGTGGTGGTGGGTGGTGGTGGTGGGTGGTGGTGGGTGGTGGTGGTGGTTGGGGTGGTGGGTGGTTGGTGGTGGTGGTGTGGGTGGCGGTGGTGGGTGGTGGTGGTTGGTGGTGGTGGTTGGTGGTGGTGGTGGTTGGTGGTGGTGGTTGGTGGTGGTGATAATGTAAAAAATCGGACGAAAACGTAAAAAAACAGACGAAAACGTAAAAAAACAGACGAAAATGTAAAAAATCGGACGAAAACGTAAAAAAACAGACGAAAACGTAAAAACACAGACGAAAATGTAAAAAAACAGACGAAAATGTAAAAAATCGGACGAAAACGTAAAAAAACAGACGAAAACGTAAAAAACAGACGAAAATGTAAAAAAATCGGACGAAAACATAAAAAAACAGACGAAAACGTAAAAAAACAGATGAAAATGTAAAAAATCGGACGAAAACGTAAAAAAAACAGACGAAAACGTAAAAAATCGGACGATAACGTAAAAAAACATACGAAAACGTAAAAAAGCGGACGAAAACGTAACAAAGGACTAACGATGCAAATATTTTAACTCAATGAGGACTAACGATGCAAATATTTTAACTCTATAGTCAATGAGGACTAACGATGCAAAAATTTTAACTGAAGGAGGACTAACGATGCAACTATTTTAACTCCTGTTAGGAGATAACGGAAAATCATTTGCATCGTTAGTCCATAGTAACTGATATAACTAACGGAGGGATGTATTTGTGCCAACTTTACTAACGGAGGGATGATTTTGTTCCAAAAAAAAGTTTAGGGATGTAAATCGATTTTTGGGGAAAGCACAGGGATGTATTTTGGACTTTTCTCTAAAAAAAAAATACATATTGCGAAGTATTACGAAATTAATTACTCCGTCCGTCCCAAAATAATTGTATATCGACAAAAAACACATAGTTTAAGAAAAAAATATAATTATTACTGCTTTTTCTTTCTTACTTTTTATAAAATAAGAGTTATACCTTTAAATCTTTAATAAATTAATCAATTCTTTCTTGAAGCGTGTAATAACAATTTTAAGGGTAATATAGTAATCTCGATCAAATTTCCTTTATTATTTTTAATAGTTAGACAATTAATTTAAGACAACCCGAAATAGAAATGTGAACAATAATATTAAGACGGAGAAATTATCGTTTTCTATCCTGACAAAGTTTTTCTTTTTCCTACTTTTACGTCCACGAATACACTTGGTTTGAAAAAATAATCAAAACCGAGAAATCTAGAAAAAAACACATAAATAAAACTGAATCAAAAGCTCAACCAGATACAATACACGCGTATCTAGTTTTAAAAATAAATCTAGAATCGAGTCATGTCGAATTTTAAATTTAGCTCATTTATAAAAACGCATGCCCCATTTACTAACTGAACAACCTATCTACTTTGTAAGAGAATAGAAATGGCTAGAAGAGTAACATGTATATGCATCCAAAAAATCCACAAATTATATCTACACAGAGAAGGATGATATCTAATGTCTAACATAAAATGTCAAATTCCGTATGATCTCACCTTTTAGCATTGTTAGGTGACACCATTGCCAGAGCCGCTTCGATCAAACTCTCCAACCTGCTATTTAACCCTGCAACAGTATTTACGAGAGGTTCACAAAACTTCATCTCCTTGAATATGGACTCGTCGCCTTGTATAATTTCAAGCTGGTTCTCTAAGTACTTCCTAAGACTAGCTTCTGCTACATTGATCAAACCGAGAGAATCAGTTGTATGCGTGATTTTTGTCACAACCAATCCCGCTAACATCACTTGATTCGCTTTCACAAGCTCCGAAAGATAGCACGGTAAAAGAACCGTTTTGAAAACAAACCATATGTCTTTCTCATCACCACTTCCATTTTTAAGCCTCGAGAAATGAGCTTCTTGACAATTACGAGTGAAACTTCCCACCATATAGTTTAAATATGAAAAGATGTTACCATATGAAGGTTTGGTAATAATGGTAGACACAAGTCCCGAGGATAGTAAAGATATAAACAGCTCATGGTCGGTTAAAACCGAGTTCGGTATATTTCCTAACTTTAATTTCTCCTCAACAGCACCCAAACACTCCAAATGTATATTCTCGTAAGGAAGTAGAAGAGCAATCTTGAGAGTTATAAAGCAATCTACCTCGAGTAATGATCGGCACAAATCACGAGTAGCATCTTCATGTAATAATACTCCGTTTCCTTTCGGAACGGATTGATCAATAATTTTCAATATGTCACTGAATTGGGATAATGATGCTAGCTTCTTGAAGATCACTGCCCAACATTCATGCAAAGCATGAAGTGTAGGGTTATTCTCGTCATGTGTAGTTTCTGTTTCTTTCTCTGCCGATACTTCTTCCTGGAAGTTTTCCCATCCTTCATCCCAATCATCATTGCCCCAATCATTCCCTACGGCAGGTGTTTCTTCCGGGGTTTTCGTATCTTCTTTTACACTTTTTGTAGCAAAACCCCCTTCCCACTCTTGTAATACAGATATAAGAACATCAACATGGGCTTGTGAAACCGCGTACTCTGATAGCTTGAAGAAACAAGATACTGCAGAGTCTAGGGTCGAAAGGTCGTTTGGCGTGATCTCGAGGTTAGGTGAAATGTTCGACAGCAATTGTGATGATTTAAGAGCAATCAAAGTATGTGTGAACCTGTTTGGTGCATCTTCATTATCGGCTCCGGTTTCGCAGTTCGGATTTATACTTCCAGTATTGTCCCACCCGTCCCATGGGAGGACGTTAACTTGAAGCTCGGTAGAAAACAAGGTTGAAGTTGTACTGGAATCAGTTATAAATTGCATAAGTTCGAGCATATGAACACGAGCATGGCTCGGGATTTCCATATTGTCGGAAAACTGAACCATTCGATCCCACACGGTACTTCGGACCTTATTTAAAACCTCTAAATCACCATCTAATTCACTCAAACTTGACAACACACGATACAAATGCTGGCGTTCACGGGACCCACCGGCTATATCCTTTAATATCGTTTCCAATATTCTTACGTAAAGTTGAGGGAGATCAATGATATTTTCATAATGCCTTTGGACCTCACTGGACAAATTTGCATGGGGGGAGAAATGTGAAATTGCTGCATGATACACGTAACCTATTGCTTTGAATCGACAACCGGAAAGAATCATTGATCTGCAGAAGTTGAAAATTTCTGTGTAAGCATCACCCACGAGACCGGAGTTAATATAAGCAAATATAGACGCCCATCCTTCACTTGTCAAGATTGTTTCCTCATTGACCAAGTCAACAAAAGCTTCGAGACAGATCAAAACACAAGCGGGTGAAAACTTCCCTTCTAAGTCATCCGATGATACAAATTTCTGCAAATCATCGATCAGCCTGAGCCATAAATTTATGAGCATAACCAGATCATCCTTCCACTTCGAATTCAATGATAGATTATCAAAATTGTCTTTCAAAGATGGAGTAATCTTGAAAAACTTCTTCATTATGCCCATTACAGAAGCACCCGGATAAGCAATAAGTCTGATATACTTTTTGCATCTGTCATACGTAAGCTCAAGCTCATTGATGAATAACTGAAGGTTTTCAGGGGTTTGAAAATGGACTTCTGATTTAGCGCTATTTTCCAAAGCTGTCAATGAATTAGATATATAATATCCGTAGACGTAAGGCCAAGGTACAAGACCCTCAGGAACCCCATCTTTGAAAATGCCAGCAAGTGTTTTTACCATCTCAGCCAGTGCTTCAACGCTCTTTTCATTTACATTAGCGTAAATTTCGTTGGTAACACATGCCAAATTTGGACCATGTAAACCAGCAATATTTTTGAAGTTCAGGTTCTCCATGAACGAAAGTTTACTACATTCTTGCTCCATAATCTTGTAAAAACTATCCAGTTCAACAATGCTTAAATTTGATTGATCTGCGCTGATAGCATTTAACAACCGTTTCTTTTCTTCAACCCTTGAAAAACAAATGGAGAGTAGATTATAAATGTAAGCAAGGCGTTCTTTGTTCCGTCCATCAATTTCAGGATACACGGATAAGGAGATTGTTTTGAAGATGTCTTCAGCACAATCGAGTATTTTGCTTTCAAACTGTGAAATCTCCGACTTGATATCATCATTGGTCCAAATCTCGGAAAGAAGGGTTGAAGAAAGGAATTTCAGCAAAACCTGAATATGAGGGACATGTAATGATAAGATTATTTAGGAGCAGAAAATTTGTGCTACAAGTACTAATTAGTAGAGGTGACCAAAGCCATATATATACACAACCGTCGATTTAAGTTTATTATATCTCTAATGGGTTAACTTAATAAGATTATATAAAACGGAAACTGTTCAAAGGGTCGAGTGGGTCAAACGGGGGTGAAAGTCATCTGAAGTGTGTTCAAGTGCAAACAAAACTTAAGTGGCCATGCCCACCTCCCATAAGGGGATGGGTTTTTATATGGATTGAGTCTGTGTGGCGGTGGACTAAGGCCGCATGGGTTAGTCGGCCAAACAGATGGAAACCATGGTTACCCAAAAAAAAAAAAAAAAACTTTCTAAACTGCTCTATTTACAAAATGCTTAGATCATTTTTAACAATATAGTTCTGTAATCATATTTAACAGTTACCTTACCCACCCAATTGCCCAACAAGTCTTTATCCAGGCCCGTTTTGACAGTTACCTTACCCACCCAATTGCCATCCTAGCCTATTGGACATGTATAGACAGTCAGACACTTGCATACCTTGGTTTGATCTAAGCCATAATCCGAAGCTAACTTCATCACATCTTTCAGGATTCTCTTTTTCTCTGTTTTTACAGATTCAATGAAGGAGAATACCACACTCTCCATATAGTTGATGTCTCCAGACAGAAACCGTGTTGTTTCAATACCAGGAATGATTTGCTCAATTGCTCTCGTATGATCTGCCACTCGCTTTTGTTCCTCTAACTTCAGCTTCCATTCTCTCCAAAATGAAGATTGTGCTTGATCAAATTTGTTGCGCTCATCTACATCCAGAACAGGGATTTAAGAAACAGTAAACTGACAAATTACAGATGGTTCAATTACAGCACAAACAGGCATAAGGTAGCGAAATGGGCTGGTCGGGTGTATTGGGTAACGGGTCAAACCAGTTAACTTTTTATGTGCTGGTCAAAGTGGGCCAGGTTGGGTTATGTCGACCCACCAACAATTTTTGTATATACTTTTCTTTTCCCTTTTTGTTGTGTTTTGTAAATATCATCGTATTAAATGTTACTACAATAATCATAAATTACATATATGATCACTTTTAGCTGAGTTTCTACATTATGACCCATATGATCCGTTATAGATGAAACGCAGCCCCTGAACTGGCATGATGCAAATAAGTTCAAATTATCACCCCTAGAATGTATGGAAAATTACCTGAACTTAGTGATGTGTATTTCTCTTGGAACTTTCTTAACAGCAATTCCCTCCGCTGAGCAGGATCATCACACTCAGCACTGGAGTAGTGCAGCAGACTATAAATCATCCCCAAATTCATCAAGCTAGATTTTTCATTATAGTCATTCCTTGATTTCAATTGTTCTTCTATCAATTGTACACCCTTGGATGCATCATTGAGATTTAATAGGATTGAACACCCTAAAATGTCTTCCTCTTCTGTAACAGGTGACACCATGATTGATTTCGCTAGAGAAGAAATGTAACTGTCCTTGGGAGAAAAATCATTCCTTGCCAACCACGACAAAACAGTTGCCATTGCTTGCGTTCCGACACTCATTCCAGAAACAAACTTTTTACCATTTTCTGCTTCTTGACTCAATTCAAGTAACCACGGGAGGCGTAAAGCAACAAAGGTCAGAAGTTTACCATTTTCTTTAAGCAGAGAATCATAATCAGAAGCATTTTCTGCTGATAGGAAGTCCGCTATATCAGAGAGCGTTGTTTTAATGGTGGTGAAATGGGCGCTTTGTTCTTCATACAGTGTTGCATTAACCTGCCCTGATGAATCGATTAGGTCACCTATATCATGTCCTGATAAATCTGGAACGTCTTCTCCTGTCAATGTTGACAATTTTTCACATTGGCTTGTCATATCCAAATCTTTCCATGCATGTAAAAGTTCACCAATTGAATCTTTATCACAGTGACTCAAAGCAAACCCCAGAAGTTGTTTCCGAGAATTAATATCCATATTCTCAAGGGCGGGACCCCTTGCCAGAGCGGTACATAAGTCCCAAACAGGACCATGACCCTTCTTTGCCATAATAAGACATAAATCAAAAGCAAGTTGAAGATCACCAGCAACTGCTGCTTCCCTTGCAATAGCTTCTTGGACGGAAGATATCTCATCTTGAGAGTTGAGTCCAAGAAGCTTGGCTATTTCAATAAGCTCATCAACATTAAGATATGCCCCAACTTGACTGGTGATAGCTAATTTGATAATTTCCATTGGGTCTTTGATTTGTTTGAATTGCATTGGTAGAATGTTCACCCCTAATCTTGGGAGCTTAACAGTAAGTGCGTCAATGATATCGGACTCTTTAATCACATTTCTACTGCTTGGAAGAATATTCAGACATTCCTTAGCCTTCCATATCTGAAACAAATTCCAAAAGATTGGTTGAATTTAGTTATATAATCTTGTAAGATAGAACTAAAGGCGGCCTTCTTGACCCTTTTACTTATAAATGGGTCAATAGGGTTAGATAGGCTGAACGGGTCAAACAAAATCGTTTGGCTATAACGGAGACAGGGTTAGATAGGCCGAACGGGTGAACGAATTGCAAGTTGTCCAAAATGTTATTACTAATACTTTTAAGGTATATAACCTCCTAAACCACTTTATCAAAGATTTAGATAATAATCGTAATCATAATTAATTCATTAACTATTTTCCAAACCCGATTTGACCCATTGCCCAAACCAAACCTCTAAATAGAACTGTTGAAAGCAATGATCATCAAAACAATGTTGTGACATCTTACTTACTTCTGAGCAAGATAAACTTGAAGCTGAGAAAAAGTACTCTCTAGCCGCCAGAATGACAATATTTTCAACCTTCTCTGTCGGCAACACTACCGAACCAGAGCAGTTTAGATAGTACCGAGCGAGTGAGAATTTCCCAGCCTTTAATAGTCCCCGGCAGAATTCCATCAGCATGTATTCTAGATCCACAAATGGAAATGCCTTTTCTTGTAGGGACTGGAAGTCTCGCCACATATTGGCCCAGTCATTATCTGTCCGACCAGGTTGTCGGCGAATAAACTTTGAAAGTATAAGGCGAAGAATTTGTTTCACACTCTTGCTATCTGATTGAGCCTCAAGGAAGAAAGTGATTGGCTTGGGAACCTGAACATATAAAAACTTATCTTATAACTCCACCATGAAATTGTGATAGCGCTTGCAACTAGCTCACATCCAATATATGTATTTCTAACTCATTCTTATAATCAGCTTGATGATATCTTATTTATAAGTAATACTTAAACACAAGAAACTTGACATATAGTTCAGAAAGACTCTAAAGTTCTTGGTAATTCCAAAAAAGGAAATGTTATTTTGATATTTTTGCATAGGACATCCCAAAAAGGGAAGTGCTGACGGTTTCATGGAATGAAGAAAGTATATACAACAACAACAACAACAATACCCAATCCCGTCTGAGCGAGGTGTGGTGGAGGTGGAATGTAGACAGATCATACCCCTACCCTAGAGTAAACCCGAGAGTAGGGAGACGGCTTCCATGAAGAGAATGAAGAAAGTATATAGTGGAGTAATGACCACAAATAAGTTAAACTTTTTAAAAGTCCCATAACTACTAACAGCAAATAGCACAGAATGAACAGAGATCATATACCAAGTGATCTCCGACAATTGCTGAAACTAGCAACAATTATAAGGTAAACCAACAAGCTAACTGCAGCCATTGTGAACGAAAATAAATAGGTTAAGAAGTGGCAAAACAATCCATGACAGCATTAGAAAGAGTAAAGAAGCAATGATCTATCTAAAACTGAAAACTATGTGTGACCATAGAACATAAATGCATACCTGGTACAATGTCAAAAGCCTTCCAGCCTCAACATGACCTTCTGCAAGTTTAAGATGCTTTTTGAGTCCCTCTACTTCATAACCTGCCCAAATACAATATTGTTAACGCAGACCCATTTTTTACTTTAATCGATTCATTCCAGGAATATGCCTCATAAAAGGACTAATATTTCCGTGACAGGAAGCCAATAAATGTGTTCCCTGTCTACAATTTTTCAGTTTATACTAGTGCCTACTTAGGAAAATTCCAGCACCAACGTGTGACGTAAGAAATGAGAGTTGTAAGTAAATTAATCATTTAAAAAAAAAAATTGATATCCTTGAGCAAACACAACATCCACAAAGAAAATGATTGCTAATGTAAAACACGAATGACCATGCATTTTCAATTTGCAAGCTACCATATACTAAGTCCATGTACGAAAATGCTTACCATGCAAATATGGAAGTTTAGACAATATTGAGGCCATCGTACTCCACTTATCAGTAGCAGTAACCAAATACAGACACTGAAGAGCACAGTCTACCGCTTCAGCTGCATTTCTGAAGTAACTGCTTCCCCCAAACTCCTTGCACCCCTCTTCAATAACTATCAAGCAGACCTCAATCTTATTCTCCATGGCAACTTCTTTCATCCATCTAACCAAAAACGAATGAGCAGTATCAACCACTTCATCCCCGGGAGGCAGAGGTACACTGACTAGTTTCTTATGCATAAATGGTAGTGCTCTATCTTGTAATCTTTTTATCACATTTTCCTCATCGATCCCCTTAAGCATCAACTTGAACTTTTCATAGTCAGACAGCTGCTCCCAGGTGATTAGGTTCATGCTAAAATTCATATCATGGTCATCCAAGTCAGAGTAAATAAGCTGGTGCAAATAAGAAATAAGCTCGTGGAACTCTTGCAATTCTTTGATCCCCTTGTGGCAAGCAAATTCAATCAAAGAGAGGCAATTGTCAAGCTGCCCACTTAAAGTGTCCATATCTCTAGCTCTATACTTGTACCAATTAGATAATTCATCAGTTGATGGCCATATGTATCCCGTTAACTGCTTCACAATTGGTTCAGTTCTGATCTGAACGCCACTCTCGTGATTTTCCGGGAGTGTTTTGATATAATTTATCATCCTCTCATGTTCAACCCAGTCCACTTCTCTTAGAGCACTAACCTGAGGAGAAGAACGTCCAGGAAGCAACTGTCCATATGTCTGAACAGGGACCGTCTCAGGGATAGCAGCTAACACTTCAAGCATGCAAGGAGATACTGAATAAGGATGGCGCTTGAAAAGAAGATTTAAAGCTCCGATTTTCCCACTTTCTGCAAGTGCAGTAGCAGCTTCTTTAATAGGCACTGAGCGAAATTTGCGATAATCCTGCGCAGAAAACCTGAAAGAGGGTAAGTATATATGTTTTAGTAGTACCAAAAAAACAGGCAAAGATTATTGAACATATAGCAAAATATAGACTTGTTACCTGCCCATGTTTATTCCAATAAACGTCTCCAGCCTATCTCTAAACTGCAAAAGCTTTAGTCTTGCCAAACGAAAATCCCAAGTTAGGCTACCTTCTTCATCTTCCACTTCTGAGAATATGTAGCGGTTTGTTAACTGGAGACCATAGGCAAGTAACGCTCTCATTGCATCTTCAGTTGGCCCAATTCTATCTAAACACTCGAAAAGTACAAAATCCTGATCCTTAATATGTGAAAGTAAAGTCTTAATTTCACTTGTTCCGTGTAAAGAATGCAGCCACTGTGCTTTCAGCACGTCATCTTTGTCCAACCCATGATGATCAGCCAACTTGAATGCCGCATCAAACTGCTCGCTACTAATTAGAATATCATAAAGTTCCTGAACAGATTTTTTTGAAAATGACATTAAGCTCCATTGCAGTTTAGCACTCTCAAACTGCTTATGTTTTTCCAAGGTAACTGGCTCAAAGAGAATCAAATTGGATGGTGCAATATTACTTTCAGATGATCTGCTTTCTAGAATAAATATACATCCTGACAACTGGGGTACTCGTTCTAAAATTGGCAATGAGTACTGAAAATCGTTCTCCAAGACCTTATGACCACTGTCAATGTCAATCATAGTAATTTTACCACTTCTACTAGCAATGACGAGGATATGGTCAGTCCACCAAGTAAAATCTATTATATTGCTCAAGTCATTTTTGTCTTTGAGATAAACTACTGTAAGCAAGCGTTCCTCGCTCAGCTTATAGATGACCAAGCATCCTCTCAAATCCAATGTAGCAACAAATTTTCCTTCTGGTGAAAACAGAACCTTTGGAGATGATATTTGATCTAAGTAACCTTTTGTTTTAGCATAGAGACCTTCAAACTCAGCAGAAGCCACTTGCTGTAAGCCTGATTCTCTACACCATTGCCAAAGAGAAATACTGTAAGGTCCTGAAGGGGTAAAAAAGAAATGAGCAGTGCATCAATAGATGGAGAATCTCTTCAAAAGGTAATGAAATGGCTGTTTAAAAGAGAAGATAACATCCGATTTTATGGTAATAAGAATATAACGTCGTTGAAAACATGTCAAATAGTACTATCCATATCCCTTTACAGATTTCTGTATGGTAAAACCAGTGTTTAGGACCTCAAAGTCAGAACGCGTCACATAAAACAAATCCGTAAATCTGAGACACACCATAAGTAACTTTGACCAAAACAGATTTATAGGTAGTATTCAGAGTGCCGTGCATGTTCATGCATCAAAACTTTTAGAGGGATAATTATCTGTAATAGTTCCTCAAGTATCTTTTAACTTGCAGGTTTCGCCAAACAAAAATCATTAACTACATGGGTCCATCAAACAAAATTCATCATCTACTTCGGTCCTCCCACTATTTTGTTTAACTAAGGCCCATTAAATGAGTTACTTAATGAGTTCCTAACATTGCAAGATATGTATGATGACTGGTGTGAAGTTGATAAAAAAGATGTAAGATGGTATTTGTTAGGTTACAACAACTCACAGCTTTTTCTTTTATGGATCAAAATGAAATGCATCTTGTTTCAATGTTTTTATAGGCGCATTCATCCGGGGTTTTTTTTTTTTTTCATATGTAGTCAGAAGAATTTCTGTATTTAAAAGAATAAGGCATGTTTTCAAGATCAGTGTGATTGTTTTACTGTGATTTATAAGCTTTTGGTTATGCCGTTGAGGGTTGATTGAGATAAGCAAGAAACCCAAGGGAATGGATATATGATATAGACATGCGGTAGAAACCTAGTGGAGGAGGTGAAGGTAATGTGTGGTATGTGTTGAAGACGAACAGTTTCCATAAACCCCGTGGATTAGTCAGCCAAAAGGTCGGAAACCATGAGTGAGTACACACACACACACACACACAAAAAAGAAAAAGAAGAAGTTGTAGATTAAGATGTGTTCATTTCTGTTCGAGAGGTGGCTAGTGCCCAGACATAAAAAATGAGGTGAAACCTACACGTTGACTACCACTCAAGGGACATTTTGTGATGCACTCTTCAATTTATTAATAGGAATGGCCAGGTTCTGTTCCTATTACAACTTGAACTAGTACAGAACATGAAAGAAAATTAAACAAGGCAAGAGCTGAATGTTACCAATGCTAATGTTGGAGGTCGGTGTGATGCTAACAGCACTACTAACTACAGCAAGTAACGAGCTATCTGGATAATATCCACAACAACAAACGTTCTGTGGGAACTGCTTCTGTAGCAATGAGTCACTATTCGAGCTGCTCATAGTGGAAATGGAGGCACTTGGGTCCTGACTAATCTCAATATCATGAACTGAGCCATCTGATGCAAGTATGCTAAAGGTACACCTGTGAGATTTGTTCACTTCAAAAAATTAAAAAATCATAATAATATCACTAACAAAGTTATAAAAGAAGGATACACATAGATTAGAGAATAGAGATTGTCTCAGAGATATGGTACTTACAAACAAGACTTTTTCTTATCCTTCTCGTCATAAATAACAAAACTAATAATTGGCAAAGGCACTTTTAAATGCTGCTTTGTAATTCTGGTAATCTCTTCACCATTGGCTCTTATAAAATACAAAGTATCGGTACTGTCAAAAACACCTAGAACACCATGCTCCTCTGACCAGGCTCCAAACATGAACGTGACAGGGAAGCTGCCTGATTTCACAGAGCAAAAGTTAGTGGTGGGACAACACACGGTCATGTTAATAAGGGTCAATAGAAGCCAAAAATTGGCATGCTCTAATATAAGTGTCTTAAGTGGAAGAGAATGTAGCTTGTATGATATGTGCACTGCAGAAGCATTAAATTCCGCATGTTTGCAATTGCTTCCATATTTAGTTTAGTAAATAAAGGGTGGGATGGTGCTGCATTCTAATTGTGAAGTCATGATTCATGAATACAATAAACTCAAATATAGGCTGCCGTGGGTTCAACTATATAAATTTGTTGATATTTAGACAGTAAACTGGAAGCAAGTAGCATACGAGCGCCACAATTGTAAAATGAAAAGCATTCTGAAATTTTCAAAAATCTTACTAGTGAATATCCCACAAGGCTCTTGATAATTATCATTTCTCTGTAAGATGGTTATCTCGTTTCCAACTGCTATAGCCACATGTTCACCACTTGGAGAAACAAACATAGATATCCATTTGCTTAACTTATGTGGATGTCTATTTGTGGTCCATCTTTCTCTAAACTCGCTGAGACCTTCATGATACAACATAAGCGACAGATACATAAGTGGTGAACCATTATCTAAATTTAACAAATTCAAAAGAAGCATAATCATATCCATCGTAGAACACATCATGGAATTAATATTACATGTAAGAGAACAAATCAACCTATATGTAAATACTAGATCATATATGTAACGATAACAAAAAAATAAAAAATATAGCCACACCTTGTATCCTAAGCAAGGAAAGAAACAAATCAGATATTCGCATACTAATAGCTACGAATCTAAAGCATGCAGAACCTCAATTTGACTTTGCTGGTATGTACAATCAGATAGCTAAATACAATAAAGCATATACAAGAAAGTAACCTACTATTATCTCTATTCTCAACCACATTTAAACCCATCATGCTGCCAAGATATCTTTAGCAAATAAATGAACTTTTATGATCCAACATTTTAAAGCATTCTAATCGAAATAGTACTAAAGATATAAATATGCTAATCCCATGAACCACCTATACATGATACAATTATACCACGAGAATCATCTCACCACATTCCCATGGCTCATCTCCAACAAATGGGTTAATCCGCTTTCTTCCATGTGCTTGCTAAATGCTAACGAATACGGAACATAAGCTTATTCTAAGTGAAACACATGACGTGCATTCCATATTTACCTAGCTTTAAGTGGTTTGAGCCTGTGGCAGCGGGCCCAAGCCTCGTGGATTAGTCCGCCAACACGAAATCATACATTTAGTGATCTCTAAGCGTATACTACACATACCCCGAAGGAGGAAGTCTAGTGGTAAAATCTTAGGAGTCCCAGTAGGAGGTCTCAAGTTCAAATCCCGCAAGCTGTAAACTCCTTAAGACACACGCCCTAGTCATATAATCCACAATTGTGGAGGGCTAGTAAATAGTAACTACTTAGACTAAACATGTACCATTGTCAAGTCCCTCAAACCTAATGGTTGTGTTTATCAAATACATTTCAATTTGTGTGACTAAGGTTGATCCTAGTTATTGATTCCGCTTGTGATTAAGCTTAATCCACAACTATCAAATCCACCATTAAAACTTATCATTTTGCAAATATAAGGGCGTGTTTAGTTGTAGAAAAGTTTTCTTAATTTTCTTTCTTTAGTTTTCTTGAGAACGGAGTAACCCTTCTTTCTCGAGGTTGAAAACTGGAGAACTCTAAATTCAAGTTCTCTAACTCAGTAACTCATAGTTATAATAGCAGAAAAATGGTCTTCTGTTTTCTTTTGAACATGTTTTCAGTTTTCTGAGTGTTTCTCAGAAAACTTTTCTGAGAAACTTCTCATTTTCCAACAACTAAACACACCCTAAGGCACTCTCTTATACATGCCATCCACATAGTATCCTCCCATGAGGCCGTCAACATTTCCGATTATCAACCTTTTGTTGCAACTATTTATCATTTTCCAGATACCACACACTCTCCTAAGCAAGGATACTAAACATTGTCATTGTCATCCACATATTGTCCTCGAATAGCGAGTCAACGTTTCCGACTAATGACGTTTAGTGAATCATTTCGCAAATACTAAAGTTCAAATCTAATGGTAACTAGTTAGAATAAACATTTACCATTGTCAAGTCCCGCAAACCTAATGGTTGTGTACTTGTGTGTTCTAGTCTTATCAAATACATTTCAATTTGTGTGATCCTAGCCGACAATGTCATCCACATATTCTCCTAGAATACAACGTTTCCGACAATTGACATTTAGTGAATCTCATTTCGCAAATGCTAAAGCATCATAATTCTACGTGCACTTTCAATCAACTATCTAAGTATAAACTAATCACTAACACATCCAGAATTAGATCAAATACACGTCAGCAAAACTGAAAGCCCTAAATTAACAAAATACCTTTAGTTGAGATCAAACTGAATAAACTTCCTTTACTCCACTCATTCACCTAACATTCAATTCAAATCATTTAATTAAACATCACAAACTATTTAATTTCAATTCTAATCAAAATTTATAATGATGATTACCTGTTGATGATGAACAGGTGGATAATTAGAAGAATAGTTTCTAGAAGCGTGCTGACGTGTCTCGTACAACACTTGTGAATTGTTTGGAATTTGATCTGTGATCGCCATTGTTGATCAACTTAGTTGAAGAAGATCTTATGAAGAAAATTGTACGGATGATGATTCTGTTGTAACTGCAAACCGGATCGGGTCGGGTCGGGTCGGGGTTTGGAAATTACCGGGATTTTGACTGGATCTTGTTAATGTGGCCCGGTAATGTATAGTCCAGTATTGGTTATTGATGACTGCTAAAATAGTTATGGCCTCGTAATTTGGATTTAAAAGGAAAAGAGTAAATTACAAAGATGGTCTTTGTGGTTTGCGTTGACTCACACTCTTGGTCCTTTGACTTTTTTTTTTTCACTTACAGCCACCAACTCCGAAACCCTTAACACTCATAGTCCCTTGACCAAACGACGTTAAATTTGACTGTTAAACACCCCTCATGTGACTTGCACATGAGGGTATTATTATCCTTTTGCCCTTTGTCACTCTCATATCCATTTGTACCAAACCCAACTTACAGTCATCTCATAAACTTATCCTTTAAAAAAACACACGCATCATTATTCTACATCATAAACTTATCCTCTACAAACAATAATTACATCTTTATATCTCCAAAAATCATCAAACACGGCATCATTATTCTACATCATACGCACCTTCCTTAGTTTCTTTTAACAACCAATCGAACCTCACATAACTCATATTTATGAATCTTTTTTATACCAAAACACGAATCTTTATAACTAGAATATTTCAAACCCCTGATGGTGGCGATGTCTGATGGTGGCGAGGGTGAGGGTTTAGTGGCAGACTGATGGTGGCGGGCTTGGGGGTTTGGTGGCGGAGTGATGGTGGCGAGGGTGGGGGTTTAGTGATGGTGATGGTGGTGATTTGGATACAGTCACCACTCTCAACCTCTCCTTCAGCCACCAACGACCATATTTGCAATGACCTATGTTTTTTTAGCATCTACATGTGACATGTGACGGCGAGTGTGACGGAGATTGGTGTGGGTTGAAGCGAGTTTTTGCTCGGATTTAGATTTGGGGTTGTTTGAAATAAGTACAAGTAGATGATCATCTGTAACAAAAGGCGTAAGGGCAATGTAGGATATAGTGTTTCAGGTTTGTTTATTGTAATGCCAATGGGACACAATTGTGTTATGAGATTGAAGAACCCAAACTGTTTATTTGACTGTTGGATAAGCATATGCAAACTCTCAAACTACTTAAGACTGTCTTTTGAGGTCGATTATATTTAATTATTGCGTTTTTTTCGAAACTTAGGTAGTAATAACAAGTGGTTAACTGATCATATGTAATTTGTTTATTGCATTGTAGTTTTGAGGTAAATGAGGCTCTTTTCGATTTGAATAACCAACTTTGCCTTCGGTATGTGGGTCTGGAAAAGATAAACAGATAAATAGTTGCTTAGTCGAATGTTTTTGATATAGTTATAGTATTGTGAGAACTGCTTATTGTGTTGTGTTTGGTATTGCGAATCACAATCGGAAAGCATCGAACAGATAACCAGTTTTAGTACGTTGTTGTTAATATAAAACCATGTATTACAACATTTATTTGCCTTTTTTTCTTTGATGATTTTGTTCAAGATAAATTGGGTTATTGCCTATTTGCATTGTGTTTAGTTTTGAAATATTTATGCGTTTTGAAGTGTAAAATTAAGTACACATCTGAAGGTACGATATAAAAAGAATATGGGTGTTTGATTGAGGTGGTCGGAATTTGATGGAGGTGGCCGAAAAAATTGATAGTTGAAAATAATGATGGTGGGAGTGGGGTGTTTGTGGTTTAATATGAAAATGGTAAAAATTATGGCTTGATTGGTAGTGGTGAGGAGTTTATTAAAGATGAAGAAGGGTAGTGGTGGTGCGCTAAAAAATATAAAATGACGAATTTACCCTCATGTGCAAGTCACATGAGGGGTTTTTAACAGTCAAACTTAACCTTTTTTTGTCAATGGACTATTAGTGTTAAGGGTTTCAGAGTTAGTGGTTGCAAGTGCAAAAAAAAAAGTCAAAGGACCAAGAGTGAAAGTCAACGCAAACCACAGGGACCATCTTTGTAATTTACTCAAAGGAAAATTTAGTGCGGTGCTTCAAGAGTGTACTCTTTTAATATTTATCTATACTACTTAGAAAATGAAAACAGTCGAAGTGAAATGTGAAATGTTAAAAATAGTGTTATACAAATGATTATCTATTCAAATAAATTATCAAATTTATGAAATTAAGTTGTGATAATATCAAATAATCAAAATATTTTAGTATCAAAATCTCATTTTATCGCCTTGTGTTATATTGTTTTAATAGGAGTATGGTACTTAATATTTTAGTATCAAAATTTCAGATGAGAAACGATCTAACGGGGCATATGTCTCTCTCTCCTCTTTATATAAACCCATTGATGAACTCAAATAAGTACATTTTATTACCGTCATTTATCCTATTTATTTAACTTGTTTTATTATATTATCTGTGAGAATCGATACGTTAATGTTTACTTTTGTAATTCTCAGGTAAAAACAAGCATTTGGTGAAACTTGGCGATTTTGGACTAATTATGGAGCAAAACAAGCATGAAGTTAAGAGTCTACTGAAATGTACAAGATCAAGACATTCTGCTCCAGATACGCCGCATCTTACTTATTACATACGGCGCATCACTATCAAGATTTCACAAGATACGATCCAAGATACAAGAGGACATGCGCCGCATCTAAAAATGGAGTTACGCCGCATCTTCTGGCGGTGTACGAATATTCCTGAATATATTAATCTTGGACCCCACGCGAAGTTAAGTCAATGCGCCGCATCTTACCCTCAGACAGAAACTATAAATACCCCAAGACCAGACGGAATTCGAGGTTGGACATTTTTACGAAGGACGAAACAGAAGAAACCCTAGGACGAATTCAGTCGAAGTAGCAGCACAAGACACACCTTGAACGAAGATACAAGAGCTGTAAGAAGGTCCTGCATGTATTTAATTCATTAAGTAGTTTTGTTTTATTGTGTTAGTAAACTTTAATTCATCAGGATTGGTGGCTTGTGTAATGTGACAACGGAAAGGTTGCACTCCCTTAAAACTGCTTTCCCATTAATTAAAGTTTATATGTTGATGTCTTTGGTGACTTTTATTAGTGCATTGATAACCTCTGTGTCTAGCTGAGCGTTGATCGGGTCGCCATGCCTCTGCCCTCGCCTATTTATTAGATCGCCTATGCATTCTATCGTCTGTAGAAAAGTAGGAAGAAAGATAAATAGGATAGTCATAAGTAATCATTAAGGGTTTACTCGCCGATAAGATTAGAACCAACGAGAAAGGACTTAATCTCGGTGCGTTGCATCGAACTATACACTTCATATAAAACTAGCAATAAAACAAGTGACAAGCTACTTAACTATCAGGACAGGTCTTCTTATTGTCTCGAGTATTTATCTGTGTACGTGTGTGCTATTCGCTGATTCGTGCCTATGTTAGTTTATTATTTAATTGCAACCAAATCGTGCCAGTCTCTCAGGCTGAACCCCCTTGCGTTAGATTAGGTTGTATAGCTAACTTAAGATATTAAAATACTGATTAGAATAACTAGATAATACGTTCCACTCTTAGTGATCGACACTCTACTTACCATTATATTCATACTGACCGGGTACACTGCTCGTTAAAGTGTGTGTGTTATTGATAAGTCGGCTAAATATAAATTTAAAACTTGAATACTGCTAAAACCACAACGACATACCGTGGGTATAAATTAGAGCACTCGCACGCACGCACCAAGTTTTTGGCGCCGCTGCCGGGGAGTGAATTGTTATTATCTGTTAATTTGATTAGTATTTTAATTAGGTTTTTAATTTTTAATCTAACCGCTAACTCTGTTGTATATTAGATTAATTGCATTCATTGTATTATTTTGCATATTTTCTGTTTTTGTGTGTTTATTTTTTGTTTATTTTCGTTTGTTTTTATTTGTTTTTATTTTTCGTATTTTCTGTGTTCTGCTATCGTTGTACTGAGCTTATTCAAACGATACGGCGCATCTGATTTCTCAGATACGGCGTATTGCGTTTAATTTTTATAAAATACAACGCGTTTAATTAATTCGATACGACGCATCTTTTCCCCAAGATACGGCGTATCTGTTTTTAATAAGAAATTTTTTCTAAGCGATAACGCGATACGACGCATCTGTTTTTACAGATACGGCGCATCTATTATTTTAATTAAAAACAGTTTTCGAATTATTAAACAAATACGACGTATCGATCTTTGTCGATACGGCGTATCTTCTGAATCAAAAATCTTGTATTTTGAAACGTAACGAAAATACGGCGCATTAACTTTTGTTAATACGACGCATTTAATTTTAAATAAATATCGATTTTTGATAATTAAAACTGATACGGCGCATCCAAATTTATAAGCGGCGTATCTATTTTCTGAATAAAGTCTGATTAAATTTTAACGATTATAAGATACGGCGTATCCAACTTTTTGGATACGGCGCATCGTCTGCAGATATCAGTAACTTTAATTTTTCGTATTCCGTTTTCGTTGTTGATTTTCTGATATATTACTTTCTTGAACAAATCCTACTGATGCTTTCGTGATTATTTCAGAAGGAAAATGGTCGGATTCGGAGAACTGATTGACTTCGACTTCGAAGCCAATTTTATGGATGGAATATTAGTGCAAGATAAATCACTCGAACGTTACGATGGAGACTACATTGAACTTAATGACCTTGATGGACCATTAGAATCCAATGACCTGTTCATGGATGATGCGGAATCTGAGATAGAAGAAGGAGAAATTCTGGATAGTCCAAAAGTCAACGTTATTAATACTAGGAATTACGATGAATTTGAGGGATATGATGGTTCTTGGGATTACGGTAGAAGGATCCACGCCGATTGTGCTTACAATTTGCAATTCCCATGCATGATTGGGTACAAGTGTATTGACGCCAATTTCTTTCCTATTTTGCCGATCAATGTCATGTCAAGAAGCTTTTACAATTCTATTATGAGAAATAAAGTGGAGTATAAGGGAAAGAATGTAGTTGGAGCCTTCATTAATGTCCCGGTCTTCGTTGGATGTTTTACTATTGTTACTGAGTTCGCCGTTGTTGAAGACATGAATGCCTATCGTGACAGCGATATGGGTGACGTGATTGTTGGAAAACCATTCTGTAGGGAGATCACTATTAATGCAAAACGATTTGAAGGAAAGATCACCTTTCAATGTGGAAGCGACGTTATCACTTATATGATGCCCCGAACTCACCCTGGGTTTAAACATGCTACTAATAGGTTCTGCTACAAATTTTCTCCATTCCTTTTTATTGGTGATGATGACATGAAGAGAGGGATAGAGTACCCATATCAAATGATGAAAGGATTCTACAAAGGTGTACTTGAATTGGGGCCGGAATATATTCGTGACGATGTAATTCGCAACTACATCGTGCACAAATATATGGGGATCGATGGATCTGATTAAAGAGTTGAACGTGAGTCTAACTTGAAGACTCTGGAATAAAGACAAGTGCTGACCAGGAGACAACCCGGAGAATTTTTACTGTTCTGTTCTGTGTCGAGTCGGTCAGGCCCGCAGAGGATACGGCGCATCTCCATCCTGAGATGCGACGCATCTCCTGCACTGGTCATATCTTACTTTATTTTCTGCATTTTTATTTTCAACTTTAAAACTTTTTGTCAGTTTATTTTAATGCGGCGCATCCCTGGTTAAGGATGCGGCGCATCTTCTATTCTGATTCGTAATTATTCCAGGCTCGATACGGCGTATCTTCTTCCATAAGATACGGCGCATCGACTGACCTGATGATTTTCATTTTAATTTTTACATTTTATTTTTGCTAACTACTAATGTATTATGCAAGTTTGAACCTTTCTTAACTTAGGTGTGTTTAAAGTATTGGTGGTATTATAGATTCCTGCATTTCCTGTGGATACATCAAATGTGAAGCTTAAATGTTCTCATCCACAAGAAGTTGATTTTTGCTCTTATACTAATGGAGGATCATACCGAGCAAATCTCAGAGGAGTTTTTCTGTTCTAATTCTTTTATTTTTCAGTTTTTAACCTTTTATACAAACAACGAGGACGTTGTTTAACTTAAGTGGGGGGATTGGAGAATTAGAACACTTAACACTTACTTGTCCTAAACTTTTTCAAAATATGCTTAAAATATGCTTAATATATCAAAAATTAAAATTTTTTAGCATGTTTTTATTTAAAGTCTAAGTTGCATAGCTGCACACATAACGTTATTTTCAAAAATTGTGATTTTTCAAAAATTCACAAATCTATGAGTGTGCCGGTGACTTGTAAACTTTAGAACTTGGCTTGTATACTATTCGAGACCACCATAATAAGTATTATTTTATATAATTGGAATGACTTGTCTAAATTGGTAAATTTCTAGGATTACACCCAAATAGCCTTTATATGTTATGTGTTATTAGCTAACTACACTGGTTAGTTAACCCCCGTATAAACCCTTTTGTTACTCTCATTTTTAGAGTAAGATACCCCTAGAAAAACACTCAGAGTCATTCCTTTCGTTTCTTACACCTTTGTTATAATGTTTCGTTACACCCTTACACTTTAGCCTACCCTGTAGATTAAAATCCGTGGTTGGTTAATTGCTTTAGGCAAAGTGTGTTTCCTTACATTACCTGTGTTCGCGTGCGTAATTCATTATCTTTGGTTAGGTCGGGAAATTGCACAATGCAATTGGAGTGAAAGTAAATATTGTATATCTTTGAGTTTATTTTTCGTGTATTTATTACTTTCACTATTACCGTCATTTCTGAAGTTATGAAAAGTATGGAAAAATTATCCAGAGTTATCATTATAGTGATGTGGTGAAATTTTACACATCTATGTTTATGTTTCAAGTAAAAAAAAAAAAAAAAAAAAAAAAAAAAATAGAAAAGAAAAAGAAAAAAAAGGAAAAGTTGGAAGTTTGTTTTTAACCAACTTATGTAAAATTTTGTATTAAGTGGTCGATATCACCACTAGTTGTTGTATACTTTATCTATGGATTGAATGGGAGTTGAACGTTATGGGAACGCCAACTAAAGGATATTCTTTGATTGAGATCTTGTTGAGTATAATTCGTGTCTACCTAAAGCGTGTGTTTCAAGTGTTAAAGCGTGAGTTATTCTATGATATGAGTCTTATTCATGGGATGGTTGGGATAGTGATTAACCACACTTAGGATTTTAATTTATCTGTTTTGTTTATTTTTCATTTTACACCAATTTATATCCCAAATATTATCAATACCCTATATTATTCTTTATCCAAACCTTTGATTTATTAAGATTAGGGATTTGAGCAATCTTAAGTATCGTAGTCGTGGATTCGGCTATGTATTTATGATTTTGTCGCCCTTTTTGATATAATATTATTAGTGAAGTGTAATACCCGAAATTTGAAAACATGCAAAATGACCAAATTGCCCCTACAATTTTAAAAAAATTGATTAAAATGCATTTAAATTACCAAATAAATTCCAAACCTTCGGGAATGAACTAGATATGAAGCCAAATAATTTTTATGTCTATAATTTAACATTTAGAAAAGTACAAAAATATACAAAGTATTATTATGGACGAAAATATATATAATTCGTATATATTAATTATTAAAAATACAAAATAAAATTAAATAAAATACAAGATAAATGCTAATAAAATTAGGAAAAGATCACAATCAGTATTTGACCTTAATTAGGCTTGCTTGGGCCGAAATTCTTGAATCCTGATCACTTATACACGTTTTCTTTAATTATCCTATATATAATATAATACCGAAACCCTTAAAACCCTTCACAAAAATTCGAACAGCCCCCATTCGATCAAGGAAAATTCGTGGCCTATTTTTCTGGTGTTCTACTATGTGTGAGGAAGCTTAGAAAATTGTTTGAAGGTCGTGGGATTCACTTGTTTAATCGCTAGTGAATTGTTTTGTCGAATAAGTATAACCGAGAGGTATAATTCTTAAATATCCCTTTGACACGTTCGATCATGCATGTTATATTTTTTTTATGTTAGTATGATCATATAAGACTCAAATAAATTATATATAATGAATCATGCAAGCTAGATAAGTCGTACGAATTTTTGAGAGCTAAAACGTAAATAAAATACAATACGCTTAATACGAATTATTCAGGGCTGGTAATTATTTATTTTAGATACTATACGATGTATATGGTATGGGAAAAATAGTGGTTCGATTTATGGAAGCTTGAATGGATCGTAGATAATTATTGTTTTAATCGTATAATATGGTCGAATAGAATAAAATAGAAAGAAACCCTAGAACCGATTAGGGTTAGGGTTTGGTACATCAAATCTGGTCCATTAATGCTATCTAATGATTAGGTAATGATTGGTCATTGATTAGATGAGTTAGGGTTTTGAATTATTAGTTAAAAGTGTTATACGATTTGTTAATTAAATAACAAGGACTTGTTTTGCCAACTTTGAAACTTAAAGGTTATTTTTATAATGTTAATTAGGTCAGTACAAATGTGTAAAAATTATAAGATGAGGTCCTTAAGTGTAAATATTGCAAGAAAATGAATTAATGGTAATTAAAGGGTACGTTTTGTAATTAATTTAAATAGAGGGACTAAAAGTGTAATTCTGGAATCTTGAGGTTATTTTGAGTAAATACTGATATTAAAAGGGTAATGTGTAATTTTGAGAATTTAAGGGCTAAATATGTAATTGTTATGAAATTTTGATTTAATATATAAGTTTTGTAAACTTAAAGGGACTAATTATGTAAATATGTAAAACATGGAGGTTTAAATCGTACTATGCATAACTATGAGGGTATATTCTGTAATTTAATAATTATAAGGGCTTGTGAGGTAATTATGAATATTAGTAAGGGTTATATTGTAAATTATGTAATTATAAGGTCTATTTTGTAACTTTAGTAACTAAAAGAGTGTAAAGTGTAAATAATGAAACTTAAAGGACTAAAGATGTAATTCTGATTAAAAGATGTATTTAAAATTAGTAACTTGTGATATTTCATTTTAAACCCTTAACTTGATATATCTACATTTAAAACCCTAAGTTATAGAAACTTGTCATAAATGAACCCTGAACTATCTTAACTTGCTAAAATGTACCCTATTTCCATAATAGTATTAATTAATGACTTAACAAGAATTGATGCTTAAAATCCTTCTAATTATAGAAAATTGCTAAATAAGGAAACTTTCTAAAAATGGAAATGTATTTAAAATGTAAAGATAACTGAAAACCCTTTGAACTTTTGTCCTCTACTCCTTAGGTTCGAGGAAGGAGTAATTGATCCTTGTCACTTGCTATCCTTGTGTTCTGCTAATAAGGTACAGATATTCTGCCCTTCTTGTAAGGAGCCTTCGTTCTCTTGATCTCTTGTTTTGATTCGTTTAGGATTCCCCAAGCCATTGCTATGTTTCCCTTGTTTTGTGAACCTTAGATTTGAACCTTTGCTTTGAACTCTTGTCTTGATCCTTGTTCTGAACCTTGCCTTGAACCCTGCTATGTTTCTTTTGATACTTGACATGACCTGTTCATCACCTGGTAACCTGAATGATTAAGACCCTTGGATACTTGAAGGTTCATAGGATTTTATAACTGTTTTTCTTAGTTACATATGAAGAGGTTTTGAACATTGCTTTTAAAGACTTTTATTATGAAAACTGTTTTAACGATCGCTTTTATTAAAACCATTTTAAAAAGATTTCTTTTAATGAATTGTTATGAACCTTCTAGTATTTGACTTTTCTAATATTGACCTCCTGATAGTGAACCCCTGCATTGATCTCCTGCTATGAACCTTGATATGAACCTTGCCATGAACTTTGACTTGAACCTCGATTTACTTGATATGATAATTGATAAGAAAACCTTTTTGATTACATCAAAATGTTTTAAAGAGACCATTCCTATGAAAACTATTTTGAAAGATCATTTTAACTAGAACTATGATTAAAGGGTTTCTTCTAATTAAACTTTTGAATTGAACTTTTACTATAAACCTTTGTTATGACCTCTTGTCTTGAATCTTGTCTTGAACCTTGATACACTTGAATTGGAAACTTGAACTTGGAGCTTGAACTTGGTACTTGAACCCCTTGATACTTGATACTTGACCCTTGACCCACAGTTTGAGATTACGAGCCATACTAGGCATGAGGGTTTCATGTCCTTGTCATTGATGCACCAATGGCATGACTTTTGGGTAGGAAAGTGATTACCTATCCCGTCCCTGCCATGACTTGATACTTGACTTGTACGCGTAGATGAAGACATTGTGGCAGCCTACAGGGGCGCATGGATGCATCCTAGATATGTACTTGACTTGACTTGTTGATTTGATTACTTGTATTACTTAGTGACATGATGGGTGTGTGCGATACACGTCATTCACTCTTGGGAGCTTGCAACTCCAACCCCTTGGAGGTATCCCCTCATATTGTACTTGGTACCGAGGTCACCCCTCCGTACACCTTGCTTGACTTGAATGGATTTGTTCTGGGCTCGTAATGGATTTCTGTTTCTGTTACCTATGATCGATTTGACACTTGACTTGACTTGAATTGAACATTGGGCTGGTGGTGGGTTATGGTTTCCTTTACACTTAGCCATTGTAACCAATTCTCGATAACCTTTTTCCATTTTCTTTCCTACTTATGTTACACCTTGTATTATTTCCTTTACCTCACTATCCCTTTACTACTGCTTTGTATCGTTATATCTGTTCACTGAGCTTTTGTAGCTCAGCCGCATTTCTTTTCCTGCGGCAGGTTTTAGTTTGGAAGCTGGGTATGAGTGGAGAGTACTTGGATTTAGAAGACCTTGATAGCTATTGAAGATGATTAGAAGGAGTTTTAGTTAGTTTATAAATTATTGTATTATAATCTTGTAGTTTCATATCCCCTTTGTAACCATTGAAATTCTATTGTATTATTAATGTCAAATGCTTGTGTTTGTTCTGATATGCCACCGTTGTTGTGACATCTTTACCCTTGTCGGGTCGGGGTGTTACATGAAGATTTCTTGGTCCTATCTTTAGCATATTCGAGTTAAGGATTTGAGCAATTGCAAGTATCGTGTTCGTGGATTCGATCATGTATTTGTGATTTTGTCGCCTTTTCTGGAATTTGAGATCGATAGAGATTAAGGAGAATAATTAACCCTTAAGCCTACAAACCCTTTTTACCGTTTTAGACTTGTTATTCCTTGGCTTTAGTGGGGGAGATGTGTATACTTGCCAAGCTTATGATAGAATATTCGTCACGACTGGACAGTTAAACGATTAGATTTGCTTTTATCAAATTATTTTATTTTACTTCTAATTCGTTGAGTGTTTGGTTGTGTGATTATGACAAAAATGAATACATGCTTAAATATAAAAATAAATCCTAATATCTTTTAGGATACATTTTCATAAGATTAATTCTAAGGTTTACTTGGGGACAAGTAAAGTTCAAGTGGGGGGATATTTGATGAACTCAAATAAGTACATTTTATTACCGTCATTTATCCTATTTATTTAACTTGTTTTATTATATTATCTGTGAGAATCGATACGTTAATGTTTACTTTTGTAATTCTCAGGTAAAAACAAGCATTTGGTGAAACTTGGCGATTTTGGACTAATTATGGAGCAAAACAAGCATGAAGTTAAGAGTCTACTGAAATGTACAAGATCAAGACATTCTGCTCCAGATACGCCGCATCTTGCTTATTACATACGGCGCATCACTATCCAGATTTCACAAGATACGATCCAAGATACAAGAGGACATGCGCCGCATCTAAAAATGGAGTTACGCCGCATCTTCTGGCGGTGTACGAATATTCCTGAATATATTAATCTTGGACCCCACGCAAAGTTAAGTCAATGCGCCGCATCTACTTATTAGATGCGCCGCATCTTACCCTCAGACAGAAACTATAAATACCCCAAGACCAGACGGAATTCGAGGTTCGACAGTTTTAGAAGGACGAAACAGAAGAAACCCTAGGACGAATTCAGTCGAAGTAGCAGCACAAGACACACTTTGAACGAAGATACAAGAGCTGTAAGAAGGTCCTGCATGTATTTAATTCATTAAGTAGTTTTGTTTTATTGTGTTAGTAAACTTTAATTCATCAGGATTGGTGGCTTGTGTAATGTGACAACGGAAAGGTTGCACTCCCTTAAAACTGCTTTCCCATTAATTAAAGTTTATATGTTGATGTCTTTGGTGACTTTTATTAGTGCATTGAGAACCTCTGTGTCTAGCTGAGCGTTGATCGGGTCGCCATGCCTCTGCCCTCGCCTATTTATTAGATCGCCTATGCATTCTATCGTCTGTAGAAAAGTAGGAAGAAAGATAAATAGGATAGTCATAAGTAATCATTAAGGGTTTACTCGCCGATAAGATTAGAACCAACGAGAAAGGACTTAATCTCGGTGCGTTACATCGAACTATACACTTCATATAAAACTAGCAATAAAACAAGTGACAAGCTACTTATCTATCAGGACAGGCCTTCTTATTGTCTCGAGTATTTATCTGTGTACGTGTGTGCTATTCGCTGATTCGTGCCTATTAGTTAGTTTATTATTTAATTGCAACCAAATCGTGCCAGTCTCTCAGGCTGAACCCCCTTGCGTTAGATTAGGTTGTATAGCTAACTTAAGATATTAAAATACTGATTAGAATAACTAGATAATACGTTCCACTCTTAGTGATCGACACTCTACTTACCATTATATTCATACTGACCGGGTACACTGCTCGTTAAAGTGTGTGTGTGTTATTGATAAGTCGGCTAAATATAAATTTAAAACTTGAATACTGCTAAAACCACAACGACATACCGTGGGTATAAATTAGAGCACTCGCACGCACGCATCACCCATCCACTCCTTTCAATTCATTCCTATCCAGAAGTTTCGATCAAAAAAACACACACACATTAAAAACACAAACACAAAAAAAAAAACCCTAAAAAAAACAACCACCTTCCAAAATAACATCTACACCTTATTAAAATATCAACGAACTTTCTTTATTGTCTCATTTTGATACGTGGACTAACTAAAAGATGTGCAATAGCAACAAACTTTCAAAAGTGTTTCAATCTGCACATATTTTGATGACGTGTCACGTTATAAATGGTCACAGACGGACAGGTGTCAAACATTCTCAGGTATGACACGTTTTCAAAACGTGCAAATTAAAACACTTATGAATGTTCGTTGCTATAGCACATCTTTTAATTAGTTCATATATCAAAACGAGACAATAAAAAAAATTGAGTTTACGTTGCAGAATACGTGTACCTTTTACGACGTAAATATAGTTTGAGATAATTGACTATCATTTGCCCTAAAACTATATTCACAATAAATTGACTATCATATGAGGTAGTGGCCATAATTGACTATCATTTGCCTTAAAACATCATAGGCCTCAATTTTCATCCCGCAAAAGAAAGATGACAAACGTAGACACAAAAGTTTTATATCAAGCACAAAGTAACCTTAAAATAATATCGTTGGTTATTATAGAAACACCAATATAGCCACAAATCGGACAATATAATAACAAAAACTTTTAGCTCTACCAAAATGTGAATGCCGTTTGAATTTTATATTTTACTGACGCTCAATTCACACACCACAACCAATTTCACAACAAAGTGAAAGCGGGTGAAAAAATCTCGTGGGATCCATAATCAAACACACACACCAACCCATCACCATCGACACACCTACCGCCGTTTCTGCTCACCATTGTCACACACCATGAATGGCGGCATCAGTGAAGGATGAGAGGTGAGAGGAAAGGTGTTGTTCCCTTTACACGCTTAGAGTTAACTAAAAAGTTAATCTATTTGTGTTTATGACTAATACAATGTAATGATTCTTTCTATCAGTTAATGAAACTTAAATGTAAAAACACAAAGTATTTTTCAACGTTTAAATTCTTATTAGAAATGAATCAAATAATCTATTACCCAAGTGTTTAGCGGAATAAACACTTGGGATCGAATAGACAAGGTATGGTGTCTCCTATCTAAACTCAAGCTATGCTTAAGTGGTAACAATTCGACCCACTGAGCTATCTCAGGGATACGTTACTCTTTGTAGGAGAGAAGTTGTTTTGCAAAAGTCTAAGGCTTTCAATGTACAAAACACACACAACTTGTAACACCCCAACCCGACAAGGGTAAAGATATCACAATAATGGTTTCATATCAGATCAAACAAAGCATACATTTACAGTAATACAAAGATTCTCAAAGGTTACAAATGAAAAACTGAAATTACAAGGTTACAAATGCGAATACAAATTCTAAAATATAATAACTTCTAATCAACCCTAATCCTGAATACTATCAAGTCTTCTAAGTCCAAGGTACTCTTCACTCATTCCCAGCTTCCTACTAAAACCTGCCGCAGGAAAAGAAATGCGGCTGAGCTACGAGAGCTCAGTGAACAGATATAACGATAACAAAGCAGTAGTATAATGAATAAATAACATGGTTTAAAAGGGAATGGAAGCATGAATACATGGTATCAAAAGGAAAGGTAAGAGTACATGGTAAAGGAAGTCAGTAATCCACTACGAGCCCATAACATAACATGAAATCATAATCATAATCATAGTCATAAACATGTAGAGGGGAGACCTCTTAGTATCCTGTAATTATGAGGGGTGTCCTCAATCATGGGTTGGAGTAGCTAGCTCCCGGAGTGTGAAAGACGTGTATCGCACACACCATCAGTCACCATGCATAACATAACATAACATGAACATAACAAATCTAGGATGCATCCATACGCCCCAGGTGGCCATAATCTGCCTCTACATAAACATGAATCATAAACATAACATGCAGGGACGGGATAGGTCATCACTCTCCTACCCTAGAGTCATGCCATCGGTGCATCGACTGACATGGACATGAAACCCTCATGCCTAGTGAGTGGCTCGTAGTATCAAACTGAGGGTAAAGGTCAAGTATCATGAATCATGTTTTTAGTTTACTTGCATAGGTCAATATCTTGTTTCATAAGTTCATAATCATAGGTTCATAATCATGGTTCATAAACAAGGTTCATAAGCAAAGTTCATAAGTAAAGGTTCATGAATGAAAGGTTCATAATCACAAAAGGTTCAATATCATGATGGTTCAATAATCGGAGTTCATGAATGAAGGGAACATAGCAATGGTATAGGGAACCCTAATATGAATCATAATGAGAGAATGAAGGCCTCTTATTAAAGAAGCAGAATATCTGTACCTCATACCGCAACCGAAAACACAACAGAAAATAACAAGATCGGAAGCAGACCCCATCTCCAGCGAATCTACACGAATTCATGACTGACTTATTAAAACGTATTTAATTCAGATTACTTATTTCCGTAGGCTTTCCTCATTTAGAAACTTTCCATATTGAGTAGCTTTCTAGTTTTAGTAACTTTCTATAAATATTAAGTTTTCCGATTTAATAACTTTTAGGTTTAAAAATGTCAATTAAATAACTTTTAGACTTAATATGATCAATATTTTAATTTAGGGCAACTATGACAACTTTTAATAGTTTGGGGTTTACACTTGTCATTTTATTAAAGTTTATGGCCTAAAATGCAATTCACATAATAATATGAATTATATTATACCCTTATCGACCCACATAAATGATAGCACACTAGTCCTACTTGACCACATAATCATACATTCTCATGCACATCTATATGATGCTTTCTGTTCCCTTTTTAACGTGACCCTCACAACACAACGCCACACATTTTGACTCCAATACAGCCACCACAATCGACCCTACATTATCCATATAATAACAGATTGAAATCACCTTACATGTTATATATTTGACACTCTTAACTTACCCACAAGCACACCATTTATTTTAGTTTGTTACACCGTAACCTTACATGTTTACAGCCCCACAACACACACCCTAACACCCTATTTATCACGCACCAGACCTTATGACAACCAGACCAGAAACCTTAGCTTTAATCCACTCGATACACCCCTATACGTCCACATAAAATTATAGCTCGCGCCTCTCGTTTCCCAGCCTACATCGACACACAACAACCCCCATAGTGACTCACTGACACAGTCACACGACACCACACATGATCACATAAAATCATGACCTTTTTCCTTGTTACTCGACTCATATTGAGAGCCACATGTACCCCCCTCACACACGTTACAACCCACACATTACACACACCCTACATATTATTCAGTCCTTCCTAATGACCTAAACACCATAAATATGTTCTAGTTTTATCAGGTAATAAAATGTTGGTTCGAACCGTAGACTAAAACCCAATACCGACCTATATGTAACATCGTTTTATGTGACTAGCTCTATCTTTTCATGCGCTATTTACAGGTTTCATGTAGTACATTAGAGATCGAATACATGTGTCAAATTTCCAGATTCATAAGCTTTTAAAAACTGATTTCGAAAGGCAACACAAAACCCTAGTCGAATTATATGTTCATTATTTTATGTGATCAAAAGAAAACCTTTCATTTGTATACGTTTTAGATCGATTACAACTAGGTCTTTAGGTTACACTTATTTACATCTTATATGACATTGTGTCTGTGTCGAGAGAAACAAGAACAACCATAGATGGTACCTTATGTCGAATGATAACAGGGGTAAATGAGGACAGAAAGGAGCTGAAGATCGAATCCAAAACTCCATCGTACACAATTTCTAAGAAGAGCACACAAGGGGACCCCTTTGCTGCCTGATCAAGGACGAATAGCAGCAACAACAAGAAACAGCAGCAGCAGAATGATTTGAAAGGCAGCAGCAGCAGCAAGAGGAGGAGGCCGATCTTTTTTTTTTTTTTTGAATTAGGGTTCTTTTGGTTTATCTTTGTGGAGGCCGTATAATTGAGATGAGAGGAAGTAGGGTTTTATTTTTATTTTTTTATTTTTCTCTTGTGAAGTTCGGTGTTATGGAGTGAATGGGAGAACCGAGTTTTTGATGGGCCACATAAGGTTTGGATGGGTTTATTTGCATGGAATCTATTGACCATTTGTATATATTTGGAATTCAAAAGGAGAGTGTGCTGTGAGAATGAGGCGTGAGGGAGAGCACATGATCACATGGTTTTTAATGTTGTTTAACAATTACAATAGGAAGGCTGTAGTAGTATAGGTTTAAGTTTAGTTATATTAGTTTAAGAATGTGTGTCGCATATAATGGAACAAGTGATAGCATGCTTGTGTAAAATATTAGTTAACTAGCTTAGTGCGTGTGTTAAGTTAGTTTTAATAAATTATATAGATAGTGTAAGTATTCTTTATTTGGTCTTCGTGGTTCGCGTGTGAGCTCGTTCTGTGCTTTGGAATACCGATTTTAATTTCATACTGTAAAATTTTCAAATTTGCCCGTAAAATGATGGTCTAAAATTTTGGGTTTTCAATGTACAAAACACACACAACTTCTCTCCTTTTGAACCTATTTATACACAAGTATAAAAGAGTAAAAGTGATTAAAAAACTACAACTTGTTGAAGCAAGCGTGTCTGACAATTACAACAGTAATTGTCATTTCCAAGAACCAATGGGAATGGACTTTAAAGTCTTTAGGAGTGGTTGGTTTGACACTCCATGACTTTTAGCCGTCTTAGGGAAAGTTTCTTCCTGACAAGATAAGATTTGATCTTATCTTAAACTCTTCCCAGATCTTCCCGCCTTACTTTCAGGCGTTGAGTTCTTCAGTCTTCAATCACTTAATGTTGTTGAGGAGACTGGGGTTCAGTGAGTTCTTGTCCAACACTCACTGAACCATCATCTTCTTCTTTGGCTTAAGTCCTACTCAGGGAGTGCCGCCTTCCTGAGTAGTGAATCCTTCTTCTTGAATTCGCCTTAAGCATCCTGAAGATGACTCACTGAGTGACTGTTCACTCAGTGACTTGAATTGTTCTCGGTTTAAGTTAACACTTAGTTAATTTTTGTCCAAATCTTGTTTTAAGTATTCTTGGGTACTGATGGACCCAACAATCTTCCCCTATTTGGATATAAATTATTCCTAAGTGTTTTGATCAGTAATGAGTGAGCTAATGACTTCTGCTCATGATGCGTGGTTTTGCGACCTTACAACAGGTTTTACCTCTCGAGGGATCTCAAGAGGCTTGCAATCCCCACCAGGCAGTGTACCTGACCGATGTAGTATAGTGAAGTGGCAAGTACCGGGGGATTGATCGTTCTCTAGGGGAATAGTGTCGTTAGGATTGAAAAACTACTCTAATAGGTCTAAGGGTGAGGGAAGATTCTTTTTGTATTTTTATAATTTTATGAAAGCAAGTAAAGTCTCGGGTTTGAAGGAGTGGGCGGAATTAGTTGCTAGTCAACTAACCCAAATGACTACAAGTGCAAATAAAATAAAATAACTGAAAATGAAAAGGTCGTGTAACTTATATGGGGAGAAATGTGTTTACTTAGATTTCCTTACTCCCTAACTATCTTTTACCGGTTGATTAGTGTGTATTAATTTCATGGATGACGGGTGTATTCCTTAATACCAATCGTGGGGTGGCGTACGTACTTCCCCAACTCTACAAGCTCCTACTTCACTCCTATGTCGAGCCGGCTAAGAAGCTCCTAACATGGGATCACTAGAATTCGCTCATGCATCAAATACAACCATAAAAACCTTAGTACGCATTGGTTCATGTTTCTTAAGACGTTCAAGCAAGTTACCGTATAGGAGGTTAGCCAGTTTTCTTAAGCCTAACATCGATAAACAATCATCCAATACAATTAATAACACACTAACAACTAATAATCAATAGTTAGGTTTCATTAGATCTAAGCAAACACAAGATAAATCTAGCCTAGCATGTTAATCAAAAGACAAGAACAAGATATAATCAAACAACACATAGACATATTGATTGATTAAGTGATTACTTATCTTCAATTAAACATGGGAGATCCAAGGGTATGAAAACCATTAAAAATGGCAGAAATTCGTCTTAGGGTTTCTCCTCACAAAGTTGCACACTAATGACTAAAAATTGCAAAACTATATATAGAACTTAGTAGCTGATGGCGTCACGTTGTAGATCTTGACGCCGTCACCTCGTCGTGGCTAGGGTTCCCGGATGGTCTTCCTGACGCCGTCCCTCTTTAATCATCCAAAATCCGCTCTGGCCTATCAAAGGTTGACGCCGTCAGATAAGTGCTTGACGCCGTCTCACTTTAACTTAAACCGTGATGGCCTTGATCACCTTAAAGGATGACGCCGTCAGACTTTCCATTGCAAAACTCTCTGGCGCGTCACGTGTATTTTTCATATCCACCTCTTTTGCCAAGCCATGACGCCGTCAAGAGCAATACTTGACGCCGTCAAGTGTATTTTTCCAGCAGCTTTTGAGACTTTGTCGTTTTCTTCACTTTTATGCTCCAAAAACGTCCAAAATGCTTCCTTTTCCAGATTTCTTCTCCAAAGTACCTAAAATGACAAAAGGAACGATTTAGGGCAATATTTGATCAAATAAATACGATTTAGGGCTTAAATGACCCCCTAAAAGCGGTACACTTTTCGCTTCATCAAATACCCTTACACTTGAGATTTGCTTGTCCTCAAGCAAATGCGCTTTTATTCTAATCAAAATACAAGTTAGGGGTCATTTGACGCTAATATAAAAGTAATTACAACAAATAGTCGTTCCACTTTAATCATAATAAGCACGGAGATTACAAACTAGCACCTCACAAGTAGTGTTTAGATACTCACATCTCTCAGGTGTCATAAAAGTGTATCTCTTAATTGAAAACGGATAATATCTCTCACTACCTGTCATAGCAAATAGATTACCATAGGCTTGAGAAAGGATCAAAAACCTTCTCCACTAGGCGTAAGCACCTAAGATAAACTATCAAAGAGGGCTTTTACATGGGTTATAACGTGAGGTGTAGGGATATGATAAACACGGATTTGTTGGATAAGGGATATTTTACTGGTGGCGAGTTAAAGATCTTGATTAATTACATGTACAGTATGGCGTTGCTAAGCCAAGACTAGACTCGACTTAAGCTAAAAACAAAATAACAAAAACATAAAATAAACATAAAATGAAACGGGATGGTAGTCCGTATGTTTTTTCTACTTTTCTTTTTCTCATTTTTTTTTCTAGATTTTTTCAAACTTTTTTTTTTTTTTTTTTTTTTTTTTTTTTTTTTTTTTTTCATACACTCTTGCCCTACCATCCAAAATAATACATCATAGGGGCGTTGCATCCCCTTACACTTGAACTTTTACATAACTTTACAAATAACTATTCTAATGACTCGAATTAAGATAATCGAAACACTTGGAGTACTTTTTTTTTTTTTTTTTTTTTTTTTTTTTTTTTTTTTTTTTAATAAAATATTTAGCACATATGGGGGTAATAATGTTGTTCTTCCCCATTACTCCATTACACTAGTACTTTACCCATGAGTCCCAATCGTCCCAAAACAATATGTACAAGGATATGACTCGACTTAGCAACCATGTAATCAATTAGATAATTAACTTGGGGTTTAAACAAATGTTGTCACAATAATGCACTAAAAATGAGTGCATACAAGGTAGGCTAAGGCGATTTGGGTGTACATTTAAGTGGGGTGTAACAAATTCTTCCTTTAAGTAAAATGCTTAAAGGTCGAAACGAAAAGATAGGCTCTGAGGGGTGTACTAGGGGTATCGTGTACTAAAAATGAGTACAACGCAAAGGGTGTGGGAGAATTACTTGACCAATGTAGCCAATGTAATTATAAAAACACAGGTGTAAAACAATGGGTTAATCCTAATGCCTCTTATCATGTAGTAAATCTAACTACACGAATGTAGTCTCACTTGTGGCCTCGGAATGGTCCTAACGCAAGTTCTAGAATCTAAGTGCTACCGGTACACACATCATAGCATAAATGCTTTTCCTACCAATTCTAGGGGCGAACCTCACATATTTGGGGGTGGAAATTTTTTTTAGTGGTACGGTTTTGTGCTAGTCATATAACTCCTATCCATGAGACGCTCATTAAGATCAAAGTTTCACTCCTATATGTTGTAAAAAAATTTAAATTTGGCACTAAAATTGCCCTAACAGGTATTTATCTCAGTTTTATTACACATCTACCATTAAACAAACAAAAATCAAGCGTAATAGCATTCTCTAAAGTATCGTACTTTCCCCCCCCCCCCTTACACTTAAGATGAACATTGTCTCCAATGTTCAAATAACAAGATGTAAAAGTAAATAAGGTAAACGAATGAAATCAAATACTCCCCTGATTCGTTTGGTGGATAAAGAGGTAACATGGTTAGATCTTCTTCCAAGAGAATGTAGAAGCTTCAAGACTAAAGCATCGCCAAAAGCTTGATTCCACAAACATCTCCTTGTCCAAAATAACCTGTTAAACCTGAGAAAACAAACACGAAAACCTGCATAACATCGGCGGGATAAATTCTATATAAGGATATAATGCTTGTGGAATGATAATTTTGCAGATTCCTGGAGTTTATAAGTTAGAGATTTAATAAAAACTTTTTATGAAAACAAAACTTTCAAAAATTTCAGAAAATTAAAACCTGACGCCGTCAGAAATGATCTGACAGAATTCTCATATTAAGTTTCCGGAAAATTTCTGGAAAAACCTATACCTTACTTCCTGGAAATCCTGCAAAATATCATTATGACTCGATACAAGCATTTGACTCAAACAATTACTAATATGTATGTTAATTTATTATTGTTATGATTCATGTTCATTTTTTCTAATAAACCGATTTGGATTTCCCTTACACTTATCTTTTGCAAAATACATTTATATGTAGTTAAGACGAAGTTAAAAACAAGATAAAGCATTTTCACAATTTAGTTTTGAACATGAATCAATAATAATAAAAATTAAACATACATACGGAAGCAAATAAAATCAAACAAACAAATAAATAAACACTCAAAGCAAATAAAGCTTGGGTTGCCTCCCAAGAAGCGCTTTTCTTTATTAACGAGTCTTGTAGCTAGACTCAAAGTCCTTCTACCCTATGTAAGTGAGTTCGTCATCGAGGACGTCTTTAGGGTTAAGCTTGGATTGAAGTTTCCTATTGGTCCGCTTAGTACAATATATCTTTTCAAACTTCTCTCCATCCGGGTCATACAATGTCATCTTAATATGCCATGACCCATCTCCATCTTTGGGTGGTTTGTCCCAATCCCACTTATGATCATCGTCCTCACCAGTGCACTTATTCATCCCTAGGTTAATTGGCAAAAATCCTAGGAACTCAATCATCTTCCTAAAAACTAGAGGGTCTTCAAATGGATCCAATTCGGTGTCCCTAGCCAAGAGTTGCTCTACCGTATGTGTTCGGTTCACAAAGTCCTCTTCTAGGTAAAATGGGCGTTGGGGTCCTATGAAGTCTCTATCGATCCAAGGTCCATATCTAGATGGTCTCCTATTTAATTCTAACCAATGGGGTGTTGGTTCCTCACTAGTATCATAGGCATGTTTCTTCACATCATAGACTGACCAAGTATCACCTTCTCCTACCGCTATCTTAGATTCCTTACAATCAATCATAGCACTAGCGGTCGCCAAAAATCCTTTACCTATCAACAAAGGGCATGTAGGGTCGCTAACCATATCAAGGACGTGGAAATCGGCTAAAATGGTTAGTTTTCCAATGTGTACTAACACGTCTTTGACTACTCCAATCGGGTAAGCAACACTCCCATCCGCTAAGCCTATTATCACCTCGGTTTCTTCAAGTTTTCCTAGTTTTAGAGAGGTGTAGAGAGGTAACAGAAGTAGGTTAAGGCTTGATCCAAGATCGGCTAATGTGTCATAAGCCTCCGAATTACCGATCTTGCAAGGTAGAACAAATAAGCCCGGATCATCTAACTTCTTAGGTAGCTTGTTTTGAACGAAGGCGGTTCCTTTTTCGCCTAACTTGAGCTTCTTCTCATCCAACACATCAATAACCGGACTTTCAAGGTGGAGCTCCTTGAATTCATTGTCAAGGTTTTGAGTGGGAGGTGTTTCAACTATGTTGTTGACCAATTTGGATATCATAACTTCTTGGTCATTTTGAACGACTTGGGTTTGTTTGAAACACGTGCTCATGGAATTGACCGAATAATATTGTTGACAAGAACTAGGAGACGAAACTGACGAGATGACGTTGACGTTTAGTTTCGGGTTCTTGACTGTGTTGCTAGGGAGTGCTCCCATTTCTCGGTCATTGAGGGCTTTCAACAAAGTGTCAATCTTATTGGTCATCTCACTTTGTTTTTGTTTGAAATCGGCTTCAAACTTGGCCAAACGAGCTTCTTGAGATGCCATAAATTGGGACATCAATCCTTCAAAGTTATTGGTACTACCATTGCTAGAAGGATTGTTGTTAAAAGTACGGTTCGAGTTGGAACCGCTTGATTGGAAACGATTAGGTGGGTTGGAAGAATTGGTTTGTTGTGCGTTTTGGTTTTGTTTCCACCTAAGGTTTGGGTGATTTTTCCATGAGGGGTTGTATGAATCACCGTAGGGGTTTGGCTCGGGTTTGAAAGTGTACCACTTGTCTCCCGCTCCGTCGGTACGCGAGGATGCGTAGTCCGCAAAAGCTTGTTCGGGGAGTTCCATGCAATCACGAGTGTCGTGGGGACCACTACATAATTCACATGAAGAAGTGATTTTGTTCACTTGGCTTGAAGGTTTAGGAGCTTTGTAGGATTTCATAAGAAACTTGACTTGGTCTTCAAGTTCTATGATCCTACGGTCGGAAGTGCTTGAATTGTTCGAAGGCAAAGATATTGCCTTGACCGTTTTATTCAAATCACGGGGATCACTCCAACTTTCGTTGTCATAAAGAGCAAGATCTTCTAGGAGAGCCCATGATTGTTCCGCACTTAGATCACGTAGCTTACCACCAGCCGCTTGGTCAATGGTTTGCCTCGTGGAGAGATTGATATGGTCATAGAAGATTTGGACTTGGAGCCAAAGTTCTATGCCATGGTGAGGGACTTTTTGGAGTAAGTCCTTGAATCGAGTCCATGCCTCGTAGAGGGTTTCGCCTTGACGTTGTTAGAACATCAAGATATCATTCCTTAGCTTGGTAGTTCTTCCTGGTGGGAAAAACTGAGCAAGGAAACGAGTGGTGAGATCATCCCAAGAGGTGATGGATCCTGCGGGTAGACGCTCTAGCCATTGACTAGCTTGGTCCCGCAGAGAGAATTGAAAGAGACGCAGTCGGGTCGTCTCTCGAGTGGCAACATCAAGGTCTATGGAATCAACGATTTTGAGAAAGTCCTTGAGATGTTGGTTAGGATCTTCGGAACGAAGTCCATGGAATGCGCATCCGCTTTGCACCAACCGGATGGTGTCGGATCGCAAGGGAGTGACATTGGCTCCTTGAGTGAGCTCAATGGTGTTTCGATAGCCATGGTGGCTAGGACGGGAGTAGTGTCCTAAGGTACGGGCTCTAGGAGGTAGGTGTTGTTGTGGTGGTGGGTTGTTGGGATCAAGGATATTACCACCTTCCATGATGTCGGATAGTAATGGTTACGAACAAAGAAACGAAGAAAAAAGATAGACTAAAGAAAACCTAGAAAAATAAAATAAAAATCTCACTAGAAAGGAATCTAATGAGTAGACCTAATAAAATAAAAATTCAACCTAAACAATAACTATTCCCCGGCAGCGGCGCCAAAAACTTGATGCGTGGTTTTGCGACCTTACAACAGGTTTTATCTCTCGAGGGATCTCAAGAGGCTTGCAATCCCCACCAGGCAGTGTACCTAACCGATGTAGTATAGTGAAGTGGCAAGTACCGGGGGATTGATCATTCTCTAGGGGAATAGTGTCGTTAGGATTGAAAAAACTACTCTAATAGGTCTAAGGGTGAGGGAAGATTCTTTTTGTATTTTTATAATTTTATGAAAGCAAGTAAAGTCTCGGGTTTGAAGGAGTGGGCGGAATTAGTTGCTAGTCAACTAACCCAAATGACTACAAGTGCAAATAAAATAAAATAACTGAAAATGAAAAGGTCGTGTAACTTATATGGGGAGAAATGTGTTTACTTAGATTTCCTTACTCCCTAACCATCTTTTACCGGTTGATTAGTGTGTATTAATTGCGTGGATGACGGGTGTATTCCTTAATACCAATCGTGGGGTGGCGTACGTACTTCCCCAACTCTACAAGCTCCTACTTCACTCCTATGTCGAGCCGGCTAAGAAGCTCCTAACATGGGATCACTAGAATTCGCTCATGCATCAAATACAACTATAAAAACCTTAGTACGCATTGGTTCATGTTTCTTAAGACGTTCAAGCAAGTTACCGTATAGGAGGTTAGCCAGTTTTCTTAAGCCTAACATCGATAAACAATCATCCAATACAATTAATAACACACTAACAACTAATAATCAATAGTTAGGTTTCATTAGATCTAAGCAAACACAAGATAAATCTAGCCTAACATGTTAATCAAAAGACAAGAACAAGATATAATCAAACAACACATAGACATATTGATTGATTAAGTGATTACTTATCTTCAATTAAACATGGGAGATCCAAGGGTATGAAAACCCTTAAAAATGGCAGAAATTCGTCTTAGGGTTTCTCCTCACAAAGTTGCACACTAATGACTAAAAATTGCAAAACTATATATAGAACTTAGTAGCTGACGGCGTCACGTTGTAGATCTTGACGCCGTCACCTCGCCGTGGCTAGGGTTCCCGGATGGTCTTCCTGACGCCGTCCCTCTTTAATCCTCCAAAATCCGCTCTGGCCTATCAAAGGTTGACGCCGTCTCACTTTAACTTAAACCGTGATGGCCTTGATCACCTTAAAGGGTGACGCCGTCAGACTTTCCATTGTAAAACTCTCTGGCGCGTCACGTGTATTTTTCATATCCACCTCTTTTGCCAAGCCATGACGCCGTCAAGAGCAATCCTTGACGCCGTCAAGTGTATTTTTCCAGCAGCTTTTGAGACTTTGTCGTTTTCTTCACTTTTATGCTCCAAAAACGTCCAAAATGCTTCCTTTTCCAGATTTCTTCTCCAAAGTACCTAAAATGACAAAAGGAACGATTTAGGGCAATATTTGATCAAATAAATACGATTTAGGGCTTAAATGACCCCCTAAAAGCGGTACACTTTTCGCTTCATCAGCTCATACTGAAAGTACTAGAAAGTAAACAAGGACACTGAAATAATAAAAACATCATCTTATTAATATCATTACAAGTCTTAACTAACTCAGTACAAAATACTCAGGGTTCTTGTACATAACCCATGAGTTCAAGTTTCGCCTTCTTAGACACTAACACCTCCTTGTCTGGTCTTTCATTCATCATCTTGTCCAGCAGCTTGACAAACTCCTCGTTCTCAGGACTCTTCACTCTAAGCGCCATCAGTTTGTAGGCGAGGAGAGTTGTCGTTTCCACTAGATCAATGTCACTTACTCTTTGGAAGGCTGGCTGTGCGAATTCATCAATGAAGAAGATACCATACTCAGGCTTCTTGATGACACGGTTAGGAATGAACTTGACTCCCTCAGGGGGAATCCTGTTGCAGTGCAAAGCAGCTATATATTGTTGAGGTTCCTGACCTACTGCTTTTCTCTTCCTTCCGGACTTCTGAGTAGGTTCAGGGATTGCCAGTCCCTGAGATGCAAGCGCCTTCTCATGATCAATCCCAAGACTCTTAGCTACCCTTTCAAGTTCTTCATATTTTGCGTCCAGGGACTTGATAAGAGATGGGGCTATCTTGCTTTGTGTCTTCTTCCTCAAGATGGGCATCATCATATCCCATTCCCTTAGCCCAAAGTCTGAGAATTTAATGGGCTGGTTAACCTCAGACTTCCTTGGTCCCCTGTGAACCGTTATGCTTATGGGCTTGGTGGGGTGAATGGCTATGTCAGTGATTGTGCCCTCTCCTTTATTCTTGGACATGTGCCACACATACCTCTCATAGGTTCTTTGCCTCCGTTCTTCTTTTAGTTTGGCTTGTTTGTTGTGTTCTTGAAGAAGTTCAGCTTGTAGCCTGATGAATTCATCCCCCTGAATGTCTTTATCAGACTCCTTGATTTCCTCCTTGGCAACCTCAACAATTAATGGTCTGTTGAGTTCCTTGTCCTTTTCTAGGGCCCTCCTGAGATCTTGTTGA
Source organism: Artemisia tridentata subsp. tridentata (assembly GCA_021014915.2). Taxonomy (NCBI): domain Eukaryota; kingdom Viridiplantae; phylum Streptophyta; class Magnoliopsida; order Asterales; family Asteraceae; genus Artemisia; species Artemisia tridentata. The sequence goes on along the minus strand of CP139504.1, from coordinate 355,083,803 downwards.
TGTAATACTTCAGCCACTTCATCAGGAGTCCCAAAGAACCTTTTTCCTCCATCCAAATCAACATAAAATGGTGCATCAGGATCTGCCTGCCTTTCAGTTGAGGCTTGAACAAATTGTTTTGGAGGAGAGCTGTCAGTCACCATGATTTCCTTCCCTTTGGAAGTGGGAGGGGGTTGACTGGTGGAAGTTTCAGGGACAACCACGATAGCAGATGAAGGATCAGGAATAGGTTCATCATTTTTCTCCCCCTCAGCAGGTATTGGAACTTCAGTGGATGTACCTGCTGACTGAGGAGGAGCTACTTGAGAGGCCTGAAGAATGGTGAGGATACTGGAGACCATCTGTTTAGTTTCTGATGACTCATTCTTCAGGGTGGTAATTTCAGCCGCCATTGTCTTTTGGGTCGTGGTAAGTTCAGTGACATGGGAGGTATAGTGGTCGATCAGCTCATTATGTTTTGTTGAGAGCTGATCAAAGGCTGAGGATATCCTTTCCAGGTGCCCCTTGGTATCAGTGACTGCCTGATGAATAGAATCTTGCTGCGACCTGATATATTTGAAATCCACCCCCTGAAGAAGCTTGAGAAGCTCAATGATGGAATTGGAGGTGAACTTCTGGGTATCCATGTACTCCTGCAGTCTTTTGATCAGGATGGGATCATCTCCAAGTTGTTCCTGAACAGATTCAATACCCTTAAGAATGTTGGAGAGTTCCTTGTGCTGTTCAGTGCCCATTTCATCAATGGTCTCTCTCAGGTCGCCAAGTTGTTTGTCAGTAAGTTTGGCGACCTGAAGCACTTTTTCCTGAGATTCTTCAACAGAAGCCCTGAAGTCGGCATAGGAGGCTGCCACTTCAATGTGCTGATTCCATTGTTCTTCCGTGAGTTCAGTGTAAAGACCCTCGTTGGCTTTGCGAAGGAATTTAACCAGTTGTCTTTCAGTCAACGGAAGAACGTTATCATATCTCGCCAACCACTGAGGAGTGGCGGGAGAGGAAGCACCTGATGATGATGATGATGATGTGGGGGAGCTGGGTTGTTGATCCTCAGGGGGAGGAGAAGATTGTTGTAGTTCAAGGTGCTGAGGAGGGCTTATCTCAGTCTCCATTTCCTCCTCAATACCCAGAACGTCGTCTTCATCACCAAAATCCACTAATTCCTCTTATGACTTTTCATTCAGTAAGATTTCAAGATCAGTCAGAGAAGGAACCTTCAGGGTATCCGGCTCCCCCTCAAAAGAGGGCTCACCTTTGTTGTGGCCAGGTCCTGACCCCGTCATAATAACTGAGTGGGTTTGTTCAGCCTGACTAGCCATAATAACTGGGGGGTTTGTGATGAAGCGAAAAGTGTACCGCTTTTAAGGGGTCATTTAAGCCCGAAATCGTATTTATTTGATTAAATATCGCCCTAAATCGTTCCTTTTGTCATTTTAGGTACTTTTGAGGAGAAATCTGGAAAAGGAGGCATTTTGGACGTTTTTGGAGCATCAAAGTGAAGAAAACGGCAAAGTCTCAAAATCGGCTGAAATTTACCTTTGACGGCGTCAGAATCATCTCTTGACGGCGTCATGCATTGGCAAGAAAAGTGGGATGTGAAATTTACTCATGACGGGCCAGTGAGTTAGCATGTGAATTCTGACGGCGTCACTCTTTAACTAAATCAAGGGCGTCACGGCTTAATTCATAAGGGGACGGCGTCACGTTCAAGAGGTGAGGGCGTCAAGCCTTGATAGGCCAGAACGGATTTTGGAGAATTAAAGAGGGACGGCGTCAAGATGGTCATCCGAGAACCCTAAAAGCGGCGAGGTGACGGCGTCACACTCCATAAGGTGACGCCGTCAGATGCAAAAGTCTATATATAGTTTTCTAATTTTTTGTCATTAGGGGAGAGCTTAGTGTGTGGAATTTTGGGATAAAACCCTAAGACGATTTTAGCTACTTTTTCAGGGCTTTTAGCCTTGAGATCTTCCATGTTTCATTGAAAGATAAGTTATCAATTAATCATTCAATATGTCTATGTGTTGTTTGATTCTATCTTATGCTTGTCTTTTGTTTAACATGTTAGGCTAATTTTATCTTGTGTTTGCTTAGATCTAATGAAACCTAGCTATTGATTATTGGTTGTTAGTGTGTTGTTAGTTGTATTGGATGATTGTTTATCTATGTTAGGCTTAAGAAAACTGGCTAACTTCCTATTCGGTAACTTGCTTGAACGTCTTAAGAAACATGAACCAAACGCGTACTAAAGGTTTTTATGGTTGTATTTAATGCACAAGTGAATTCTAGTGATCCCATGTTAGGAGCTTCCTAGCCGGCTCGACATAGGAGTGAAGTAGGAGCTTGTAGAGTTTGGGGAAGTAAGTACGCCACCCCACGAATGGTATTAAGGAATACACCCGTCATCCACGCAACTAATACACACTAATTAACCGGTAAAAGATAGTTAGGGAGTAAGGAAATCTAAGTAAACACATTTCTCTACACATAAGTTTCTCACCACTTTTCATTTTTGTTATTTTATTTTATTTGCATTTGTAGTAATTTGGGTTAGTTGACTAGCAACTAATTCCGCCCACTCCTTCAAAACCGAGATTTTACTTGCTTTCATAAAAATTATAAAAACATAAAAAGAATCTTCCTCAATCCTTAGACCTAATTAGAGTAGCCTTTCATACCTAACGAACACTATTCCCTGTGGAGAACGATCAATCCCCCGTACTTACCACTACACTATACTACATCGGTCAGGTACACTGCCTGGTGGGGTTGTAAGCCTCTTGAGATCCCTCGAGAGGTAAAACCTGTTGTAAGGTTACAAAACCACGCATCAAGTTTTTGGCGCCGTTGCCGGGGAATAGTTATTGTTTAGGTTGAATTTTTATTTCTATTAGGTCTACTCACTAGATTCCTTTCTAGTGAGATTTTTATTTTATTTTTTCTAGGTTTTCTTTAGTCTATCTATTTTCTTCGTGTCTTTGTTCGTAACCATACCATCCGACATCATGGAAGATGGTAATATCCTTAACCCACACAACCCACCACCACAACAACCACAACCACCTCCTAGAGCCCGTACTTTAGGAGAGTATTCCCGTCCTAGCCACCATGGCTATCGAAACACCATTGAGCTCACTCAAGGAGCCAATATCACACCCTTGCGATCCGACACCATCCGGTTGGTGCAAAGCGGATGCGCATTCCATGGACTTCGTTCCGAAGATCCTAATCAACATCTCAAGGACTTTCTTAAAATCGTTGATTCTATAGACCTTGATGTTGCCACTCGAGAGACGACCCGATTGCGTCTCTTCCAATTCTCTCTGCGGGACCAAGCTAGTCATTGGCTAGAACGTCAACCCGCAGGATCCATCACCTCTTGGGATGATCTCACCACTCGTTTCCTTGCTCAGTTTTTCCCACCGGGAAGAACTACCAAGCTAAGGGATGATATCTTGATGTTCCAACAACGTCAAGGCGAAACTCTCTACGAGGCATGGACTCGATTCAAGGACTTACTCCAAAAAGTCCCTCACCATGGCATAGAACTTTGGCTCCAAGTCCAAATCTTCTATGACCATATCAATCTCTCCACGAGGCAAACCATTGACCAATCGGCCGGTGGCAAGCTACGTGATCTAAGTGCGGAACAATCATGGGCTCTCCTAGAGGATCTTGCTCTTTATGACAACGAAAGTTGGAGTGATCCCCGTGATTTGAATAAAACGGTCAAGGCAATATCTTTGCCTTCGAACAATTCAAGCACTTCTGACCGTAGGATCATAGAACTTGAAGACCAAGTCAAGTTTCTAATGAAATCCTACGAGGCTCCTAAACCTTCAAGCCAAGTGAACAAAATCACTTCTTCGTGTAAATTATGTAGTGGTCCCCACGACACTCATGATTGCATGGAACTTCCCAAACAGGCTTTCAAAGAATTCGCATCCTCGCGAATCGATAAGGCGGGAGATAAGTGGCTCGCCATTAATTATGGGCCCAAAAATTCCGAAGATGGGTATGAGGCATGGAAGAATAAGCCAAATTTTAGTTGGAACCAAACTCGTAGCGTATCATTCAATGACTCTACCCCACTCACCTGGTCTGAACATTATCCTCAGCGACACACGCATAAACAACAAAATCGCGAGGAATCACTGCAAACATTTATTCTCTCTCAAGAAACACAGCTCTCCAAACTTGAGAATCAATTCAGACAACAGCAAGTTGATATGAACAACAAGGTTGATAACCTGTTAAAGGTTATCAATGATCGCCTTGCTGGCAGGTCAACTTGTGAGTTGGCACGAGTTAATGAGATCAAATCTGTTACGGTAACCCACCAAACACCCCCTCCTGTAAAAATCAAGCACCCTAGTAAACTCTTCAAATACATATCACAAAACGAAAAAGAAACAGGAGATACTCATACCCCTTCGAAACCTCTCCACTTCGTGAACACCATTACAACAATACCTGTTCCTAAACCAAATTTGGACCAACAAACAGCCAAGAATGTGGACAATGAAATGGAGGGTGAAGTTCCCGAAAAGAAACCCGAGGCGCCCGACGACTATCTAGACTCACCAAAGAACTCGAGTACAATAGAGGTGAGTGATGAGGAGGGCTCGGAAGAGGAATCCGAAATACCTCATGGGCTCGCAGGACTGCTAGACCGCCCCCTGGTAGAGGAACTTGAGAGGGGCACAGCAAGGTCGCCTATGGGATTCGGAGAGAGAATAGAGGATGGCGCTCCTAGGGTCTTTAAGATTTCTTGCACCACTAGGAAAAAGTTTATAAAAGATGCCTACATAAACCCCAACTCTTCTATAAGCGCAATATCCCTTTCTCTATATAATGAAGCCTTCACTGAACTAGTCAAATATGAAGGGTCTAATATCATCGGGGTAATAAGGAGGGTACCAATTGTGATAGAAAAGTTCCTCTTTCATATCGAGTTAACTGTAATTAATAACATGAACTCTATCATCAGCCCATCCTTAACTGGCCTTGTTCTAGGCAAACCATTCATAAAAGCAATGGGAGTGATACTCGATGAGGATGATAGGAGTGCATTATTTACCGATGGTGTCAGGAAAGTGATTTTTCGGGATGGCTGTGAAGAAGTGTATGAGTATCAACCATCAGCAAGTAGCAACACATGGGGGTTACACGGTAGAAGGCCTGGCCGAATTAAGCGACATGATCCAAATAATCTCAAAATACCTTGCATGATTGGTCACAAGCATTTTTATAATGTCTACATTGACACATGTTTACCCAAAAATGTGATGTCCTTGTTTCATTATAACAACATTTGCAGATGGGGGATGATTCATAAAGGGAAGGACGACATCGGCATAGATGATGATGTACAGGTGTTTGTAGGAAATATGACATTCACTATGAGCTTCGCAATCGTCGATAATATCGAAGAGTACATCGATCCCAGGTTATCACAAGTTATTTTTGGGGCACCTTTTTGCCGGGCCACAAGCTTGGTTGTGGACGAGCTCAATGGGATCATGACTTTCACCGATGGGATTAGGGAAATCTCATACCAAACGCCTTACAAGATGAGAGAATTCAAGGAGAATGATTATAAAGGGCTCGATGGGTTAAGTTCCCAACTCGTGTTATGTGATGATGATGTGAGAAGGGGGTGTAAGGACACTTTTGACCTGTCAAGCGGATTCTTTAAGCACGATAAGGCACTTAGTTCTAAATACCGAAACAATCCTTTTGATCACGTGGACCCGAAATACCTTTACTATGAAAGTGATTCTGATAGAGGATCGAAGGAGAATGGCCTAGGAACCGTGACCGATGATGGAGTCACGTAATGTACGTGACTTTGAGTCTAGCTACAAGACTCGTTAATAAAGAAAAGCGCTTCTTGGGAGGCAACCCAAGCTTTATTTGTTTTATTTGCTTTGTGTGTTTATTTATTTGTTTGTTTGATTTTATTTTCCGTATGTGTGTTTAATTTTTATTAGTATTGATTCATGTTCAAAAGTAATTTGTGAAAATGCTTTATGTTGTTTTTAACTTCGTCTTAACTACATATAAAGGTATTTTGCAAAAGTTAAGTGTAAGGGAAATCTAAATCGGTTTAGTAGAACACAAATTAACATGAATCATAATAATAATAAATTAGCATACATATTCGTAATTGTTTAAGTCAAATGCTTGTATCGAGTCATAATGATGTTTTGCAGGATTTCCAGGAAGTAAGGTAAAGGTTTTTCCAGAAATTTTCCGGAAACTAAAAATGAAAATTTTTGTCAGGTCATTTCTGACGGCGTCAGGGGTTATAACCTGACGGCGTCAGATTTAATTTCCAGAAATTTTTGAAAGTTTTGTTTTCATAAAAAGTTTTTATTAAAATCTCCAACTTATAATCTCCAGGAATCTGCAAAAATTATCATTCCACAAGCATTATATCCTTATATATAGATTTTATCCCGCCGATGTTATGCAGGTTTTCGTGTTTGTTTTCTCAGGCTTAACAGGTTATTTTGGACAAGGAGATGTTTATGGAATCAAGCTTATGGCGATGCATTAGTCATGGAGCTTCAACATTCTCTTTGGAAGAAGATTTAACCGTGTAATTTCACTATCCAACGAGCGAATCAGGGGAGTATTTGATTTCATTCTTTTACTTTTTTCTTTTACATCTTTTTATTTTGAACATTGGGGACAATGTTCATCTTAAGTGTAAGGGGAGGGTAAAAGTACGATTTTAGAGAATACAATTACGCTTGATTTTTGTTTGTTTGATGGTAGATGTGTAATAAAACTGAGATAAATACTTGTTAGGGCAATTTTAGTGCCAAATTTAAATTTTTTTACAACATATAGGAGTGAAACTTTGATCTTAATGAGCGTCTCACGGATAGGAGTTATATGACTAGCACAAAAACCGTACCACTAAAAAATTTTTCCACCCCCAAATATGTGAGGTTCGCCCCTAGAATTGGTAGGAAAAGCATTTATGCTATGATGTGTGTACCGGTAGCACTTAGATTCTAGAACTTGCGTTAGGACCATTCCAAGGCCACAAGTGAGACTACATTCGTGTAGTTAGATTTACTACATGATAAGAGGCATTAGGATTAACCCATTGTTTTACACCTGTGTTTTTGTTATAATTACATTGGCTACATTGGTCAAGTAATTCTCCCACACCCTTTGCGTTGTACTCATTTTTAGTACACGATACCCCTAGTACACCCCTCAGAGCCTATATTTTCGTTTCGACCTTTAAGCATTTTACTTAAAGGAAGAATTTGTTACACCCCACTTAAATGTACACCCAAATCGCCTTAGCCTACCTTGTATGCACTCATTTTTAGTGCATTATTGTGACAACATTTGTTTAAACCCAAGTTAATTATCTAGTTGATTACATGGTTGCTAAGTCGAGTCATATCCTTGTACATATTGTTTTGGGACGATTGGGACTCATGGGTAAAGTACTAGTGTAATGGAGTAATGGGGAAGAACATCATTTATTACCCCCATATGTGCTAAATATTTTAAAAGTACTCCAAGTTTTTCAGTTATCTTAATTCGAGTCATTAGATTAGTAATTGTAAAGTTATGTAAAAATTCAAGTGTAAGGGGAATGCAATGCCCCTATGATGTATTATTTTGGATGGTAGGGCAAAAGTGTATGCAAAAAAAAAAAAAAAAAAAAAAAAAAAAAAAAAAAAAAAAAAAAAAAAAAATCGAAAAATCAAGAAAAATACAAAAAAAATGAGAAAATGAAAAATAGAAAAAACATACGGACTACCATCCCGTTTTATTTTATGTTTGTTTTATGTTTTTGTTATTTTGTTATTTCGTTTCTAGCTTAAGATCGAGTCTAGTCTTGGCTTAGCAACATTGTATAGTACATGTAATTGACCAAGATTTTTAACTCGCCACCAGTAAAATATCCTTTATCCAACCAAACCGTGTTTTCCTTTTCCCTACACCTAACATTACAACCCATTTAAAAGCCCTCTTTGATAGTTTATCTTTGGTGCTTACGCCTAGTGGAGGAGGTTTTCGATCCTTTCCCAAGCCTATGGTAATCTATTTGCTATGACAGGTAGTGAGAGATATTTTCCGTTTTCATTTATGAGATTTATTTTGATGACACTTGAGAGATGTGAGTATCTAAACACTACTTGTGAGGTGCTAGTATGTAATCTCCGTGCTTATTATGATTGAAGTGGAACGATTATTTGTTGTAATTACTTTTATGTTAGTATTAAATGACCCCTAACTTGTATTTTGATTAGAATAAAAGCGCATTTGCTTGAGGACAAGCAAATCTCAAGTGTAAGGGTATTTGATGAAGCGAAAAGTGTACCGCTTTTAAGGGGTCATTTAAGCCCGAAATCGTATTTATTTGATCAAATATCGCCCTAAATCGTTCCTTTTGTCATTTTAGGTACTTTTGAGGAGAAATCTGGAAAAGGAGGCATTTTGGACGTTTTTGGAGCATCAAAGTGAAGAAAACGGCAAAGTCTCAAAATCGGCTGAAATTTACCTTTGACGGCGTCAGAATCATCTCTTGACGGCGTCATGCATTGGCAAGAAAAGTGGGATGTGAAATTTACTCATGACGGGCCAGTGTGTTAGCATGTGAATTCTGACGGCGTCACTCTTTAACTAAATCAAGGGCATCACGGCTTAATTCATAAGGGGACGGCGTCACGTTCAAGAGGTGAGGGCGTCAAGCCTTGATAGGCCAGAACGGATTTTGGAGAATTAAAGAGGGACGGCGTCAAGATGGTCATCCGAGAACCCTAAAAGCGGCGAGGTGACGGCGTCACACTCCATAAGGTGACGCCGTCAGATGCAAAAGTCTATATATAGTTTTCTAATTTTTTGTCATTAGGGGAGAGCTTAGTGTGTGGAATTTTGGGATAAAACCCTAAGACGATTTTAGCTACTTTTTCAGGGCTTTTAGCCTTGAGATCTTCCATGTTTCATTGAAAGATAAGTTATCAATTAATCATTCAATATGTCTATGTGTTGTTTGATTCTATCTTATGCTTGTCTTTTGTTTAACATGTTAGGCTAATTTTATCTTGTGTTTGCTTAGATCTAATGAAACCTAGCTATTGATTATTGGTTGTTAGTGTGTTGTTAGTTGTATTGGATGATTGTTTATCTATGTTAGGCTTAAGAAAACTGGCTAACTTCCTATTCGGTAACTTGCTTGAACGTCTTAAGAAACATGAACCAAACGCGTACTAAAGGTTTTTATGGTTGTATTTAATGCACAAGTGAATTCTAGTGATCCCATGTTAGGAGCTTCCTAGCCGGCTCGACATAGGAGTGAAGTAGGAGCTTGTAGAGTTTGGGGAAGTAAGTACGCCACCCCACGAATGGTATTAAGGAATACACCCGTCATCCACGCAACTAATACACACTAATTAACCGGTAAAAGATAGTTAGGGAGTAAGGAAATCTAAGTAAACACATTTCTCTACACATAAGTTTCTCACCACTTTTCATTTTTGTTATTTTATTTTATTTGCATTTGTAGTAATTTGGGTTAGTTGACTAGCAACTAATTCCGCCCACTCCTTCAAAACCGAGATTTTACTTGCTTTCATAAAAATTATAAAAACATAAAAAGAATCTTCCTCAATCCTTAGACCTAATTAGAGTAGCCTTTCATACCTAACGAACACTATTCCCTGTGGAGAACGATCAATCCCCCGTACTTACCACTACACTATACTACATCGGTCAGGTACACTGCCTGGTGGGGTTGTAAGCCTCTTGAGATCCCTCGAGAGGTAAAACCTGTTGTAAGGTTACAAAACCACGCATCAGTTTGCCCAGCCTGGCTTTTGGGGACAGTTCCTGAGTGAAGGGATCCGCCTGAGGTGGTTATGGGTTTCTTATCAGCGGGTGGTTTATATCCCTCTGAGTCTTTGTCCCCCTGAGCGCCTTCAAGTCCTGACGGGTGTTTTTCAGAACTATCATGAGGCACTGATTGTGATGGTTGATGGTCCCCCTTCCTATCAGGGTTGTACTGCCCTTTTGGGGATTCAGGGACCTTTACTCCCTGAGACCCTGAGTGTGATTGCTCAGGAACGTTAGCGGGATGTGATTGGTGATGGGTCCCCTTCTCAGTGGAGTAGTGCTGCCCCACCGAGGATTTAGAACCCTTTTCTCCCTCAGGAACTGATTGTGATTTGTCAGTTCCTTCATCGGAATGTGAATGGGTGGTTGTTCCTGACCCTACTAACTTGTGTATGTCAGTAGGGACATATGGAGAAGGTTCGCCCGAGGACACTGAGGATGATTGCTCAGTGCCCTCCGTTGGCCTTTGTTTTGTGGTCAGGGGGGTCTTTGTAGTGGGTGTCTCAGAGGTCTGGGCCACATTCAACCTCTTTTTAAGGTTGAGTTGGTTCTGGGCATCAGTCTCAGTGGCGAGTGGTTTGGGTCTAACCACCTTACTGGACTGACCCTTCTTTGTCTTCTTCACCTTCTTTGTAGGTGAAGGTACTGGAGAAACATCGTTCTCCCACTGAATAACCACCAGCATGTAGTTAGTCAGGGCAATGGGTTGTACCTCAGTGATGCCACTAGTGAAATTGGTCTTATGTAAGACGTCGGGTTTCATACCTACGACGTCAGGCCTCACATAGTCAGAACCAAGAAGGTCCTGAAGCACACAGGAAATAAACCTAGGATAAGACAAGTGTTTTTGCCTAGATTTTCCTGAGAGCTTAGCAACAAGGTCACGGAAGATTATACCTCCGATATCTATCTTTCTACCCTCCAAGAGACTGAACAACATCAATTGTTGTGATGAGTTCAATTGCTCAGTGGAGGATTTATTCCCCCCAAGGACCTGAATGACGAATGTCATCAGGATCCTCCAGACAGGGTGGAACCAGGTTTTGACAATTGGAGCCTTTTCCAATAAGGCTCTAGCGGACTCCTTAGGACATTTAGGGTCATGAGGTCCTAAGAAGATCAACTCTCCCTTGACCTCTTGGTCAGTCGGATTGGGCTCAAAAGCCTCAGCAAAATCAAGACCAGTGGCCTTGATGAAGTCATTGTAACTCAGGGAGAGGGTCCTTCTCCCATTCATCACTGTGAAAGTGATGATGGATTCTTTGGTGTCTTTTGGGCTAGTAGCCACAGCAGTACACCAGAATTCCCTCAAGTAGTCATGGTAGATGACTGATGGGGTCTTGGTAAATGCTTTTGCAAGAAAACAGTTTTGAAGATATTTCATTACGTTCTTGTAAGCATGGAACTTTTGTGGATAGGAAAAGTTTCCCACCACATTGTTCTTGGTGAGGTCTACACCCTCCAATGTGAAATCCACATTAGGGGCGTATGTCACAGCTTTAGAAGAAGCCATATTTGTTGGTAAGTCTGGGTAACAAAGATGGTTGGGATTTCTTAAAGCTAAGAACACACACACTATTAGTTTTGAGAAAAAAATGGGCAGAATTTCCTTAAGATTTCTAATAGATGTGTGTGTTGTTATTTTGGTTGGGGTATTTATAGGGAAGTGAAGTGGAGGGTACTTTAGGCATTAAGCGGATTTTATTTATTCAAAAAGAATTTTTGGAAACTGTTTTGAATAAAATGTTTTGGGATCCGCATTTAATGCCACCACTCCACTTTCCTTGGTTTGGCGCAACAGTCAAGGTGAACAGTTGAGCAGTTCTGCAAAAGTGTAATTTGCAGAGATGAGTCATCACATATCTGTAATGTGATTGGAGAGGCATTTAATGCCAAGTGGGAATGTGGGGCCCAGAGGTGGAAGCCAGAAAGGCAAAAGAACAAATATTCTTATATTAAATAAGAATTCAGTTACCAACCTCGGACATTTACTAACTAGATACTTAGAGCATTTAAGTTAGTATTTAATGTCTCATAAGGACCATGAATGACTTTTCATTCAGTGAACCTGATTGTCAGGACTTGGGTTTAGTCACTGATGGTTCTAGTGTTCAGGAATTTGGGTCTAATTCCTGAGGTTCAAGGGTTCAGGAACTTGGGTTTAATTCCTGAGGACCAAGAATTCAGGAACTTGGGTTTAATTCCTGAGGATTTAGGGTTCAGGAACTTGGGTTTAGTTCCTGAAGTTCAGTGACCTTTCTCACTGAAGAACACATTGAGTCAGGGATTTAGGTTTATCAGAATTTACACATATTTGGATGGAGTCAATCAGTGGACTGATTCTCAATATCCAACATTCCTAGTTCAGCTTTCAGTCTGGTGAAAGTTGGTTCATCCAATGGTTTGGTGAATATATCAGCTAGCTGATATTCAGTAGGAATGAAGTGTAATTCTATGTCACCATTCATGACATGGTCCCTGATGAAGTGATATCTAATATCAATGTGTTTTGTTCTCTGATGAAGAACTGGGTTATTTGAGATGGCAATTGTACTTGTGTTATCACAAAAGATGGGAACCATCTTGTACTGAATTCCATAGTCACTGAGTTGACTTTTCATCCAGAGTACATTTGCACAACAACTTGCTGCTGCAACATATTCAGCTTCAGCTGAGGACATGACAACTGATTGTTGCTTCTTAGCACTCCAACAGACTAGTTTTCCACCAAGAATTTGGCAAGAGCCTGAGGTGCTTTTTCACTCCATATTGCATCCAGCATAGTCAGAATCTGAGTATCCTTTAAGATCAAGGCCTGAATATTTTGGATAATATAATCCAAGGTTTGGTGTACCTTTCAGGTACCTGAATATCCTTTTCACAGCAGTGATATGAGTTTTTCTTGGGTCAGATTGATATCTGGCACATAAGCAGACTGAGAATTGGATATCAGGCCTTGATGCAAGTAAATACATCAGTGATCCTATCATTCCTCTAAAAAGAGTTTGATTCACTGGTTTTCCAGTAAGATCAGGACCAAGGTTGTTTGGGGGTACCATGGGAGTCTTGACTGAGGCACAGTCACTGAGCTCATACTTCTTCAGTAGGCTTCTGACATACTTCTCTTGATTGATAGAGGTACCTTTATCAGTCTGCTTGATTTGTAGACCAAGGAAGTAAATCAGTTCTCCCATCATGCTCATTTCAAATTTCTTTGCCATTAGTTTTTCAAACTGTTTGGAAAGTTTATAATTTGTTGAGCCAAAGATGGTGTCATCAACATATACTTGTACAAGTATGACATCATTATTTGTCTTGTAGATAAACATGTATTGTCTATCTTGCCTCTGAAAAATTTGTTTTGGATCAGGAAGGCTGAAAGAGTCTCATACCATGCCCTGGGAGCTTGTTTCAGTCTATAAAGGGCTTTGTTAAGCTTGCAGACATGATCAGGAAACTCATGGCTTTCAAATCCAGGAGGTTGCTAAACATAAACTTCTTCTTTCAGTGAGCCATTTAAGAATGCACTTTTAACATCCATTTGGTACACCTTGAAGTTCATGTATGTAGCAAAAGCAAGGAAGATCCTGATGGCTTCCATCCTTGCTACTGGTGCAAATATTTCTTCATAGTCAATGCCTTCTTGTTGATTATAGCCTTTGGCTACAAGTCTGGCTTTGTTTTTAATGACTATGCCATTTTCATCAGATTTGTTTTTAAATACCCATTTCATGCCAATGACTGAAACATCTTCAGGATATTTGACCAAGGTCATTACCTTGTTTCTGTCAAATTGTTCCAGGTCATCATTCATGGCTTGAACCCAACTTGGATGTTTTAGTGCTTCCTTAACACTTTTGGGTTCAATTGTGGAAATGAAGTCCACAAATAGGCATTCATTGGCTGAAGCTGCTCTCAGTTCAGCAGCCATGCTTCTTGTGAGCATGCCTTCAGTAGGCTCACCAATTATATTGACAAGTTCTATATCCTGAGACCTAGTCCAACTGTCCTGAGGTCTTGGAAACTGATTAGAACTTGTAGAGGCCTGATGGGTAGGATCAGGATCAGACACATGATGTTCTTCAGCATCATGAGTGTCTGAGTGAGTTGACTCATCACTGTGATTGTTTAGAACCTGAGCACTTTTTACTGACTGAATGAATTCATCAGTATTTTGTGCTTCAATAAACTCAGTGATGGTTGGGTAAGGAAGGTTGTGGGGAATGATGTAATAGGAGATGTCAGCATTTGCATGGTACTGAGTGGAAGGACCATTATCAACATGATGTTCATCAGGAGGGTATCTTGATGATTCATCAATACCTATCTCTTCCACTGAGTTGTTAGAGACACTGATTGCATCAGTGCTCTCATCAAAGGTAACATGAAATGTTTCCTCAGCATGCTGTCTCCTAGTGTTGAACACCCTGAAGGCCTTTGAGACAAGGGAGTATCCTAGGAAGTATCCATCATCAGCTTTGGCATCAAATTTTCCTAAGTAATCCTTGTTATTATGAATAAACACAGGACACCCAAAGACATGAAAGTAGCTGATGTCAGGGATTCTTCCCTTGAATAACTCATAAGGAGTTTTGCTATGTCTCTTGACAATGATGGATCTGTTTTGTGTGTAACAGGCAGTCTTTACTGCTTCAGTCCAAAAGTGTTTGGAAAGGACTGATCCATTTAGCATTGTCCTAGCTGCTTCAATGAGTGTTCTATTTTTCCTTTCAGCCACCCCATTTTGTTCAGGTGTGTAGGGTGAGGAAATTTTTTGTGAAATGCCTTTCTCATCACATAAACATTCAAGTTCATAATTTTTGAACTCTGTTCCATTGTCAGTCCTGATTTGTTTGACCTTGATGTCATTCTGATTTTCAATGTTCTTGACAAAGGACATAATTGTTTCAGCTGCCTGACTCTTTTTGATCAGGAAGTATACCCAAGTGTATCTTGAGTATTCATCCACAATGACCAGAGTATACTTTCTCATGGTTAATGGATCTAGGACTAATTGGTCTAAATAGATCCATATGGAAAAGATGAAGGCAGTTCCTGATGGAAAAGTTAGTTTTGGTTTTAAAGGATGCTCTGTGATGTTTACCTTTTTCACAAGCTGAGCATGGTTTGTCCTTTGAAAACACAAGAGATGGTAAGCCAAGGACCTTGTTTTGTTTTACAAGGTTGTTTATGTTTTTGAAGTTCAGGTGGGAGAGTCTCTTATGCCAAAGCCAGTTGAGAGTATCAGTGGCCTTGGTAAAGAGACAAGTTCCATTCTGAGTCAGACTGGACATGTCTAACATATAAACATCATGTCTTCTTGGTGCTATAAGGACAACTTCCTTATTAGCATTGAAGATGATTCCTTGTTTATCATCAAACTGAACTATGTATTTCGCATCACATAGTTGACTGACACTTATCAAATTGTATTTTAGACCATTTACATAAGCTATCCTAGTAAATACTATACCATTGCAGTTTACTGAACCATAACCTTCAGTGAGACATGATGAGTTATCAGCAAATATCACTTTGGGTCCTGATTCATCCACATACTTGTGCAGATACTCCTTCACACCAGTCATGCTCCTTGAACATCCACTATCAAGATGCCAAACAGGATCCCCGGCATGTTTCTGCACAAATGGTAAACTGGGTCAGTTCTTTCTAGGACTCCACTTCTTGGAGGGCTTAGCTTTGAGGGTCTTATTAACATTTTCAAGTGATTTATGGTCAGTGGTGGAGTGAACTAAGCTACCACATATTATGCATTTGATTGCTGATGTAGACTCAGTGGACTGAGAGGCTGACTTTGTCATACCTCTACTGGCCTGAATGGCCTTACCACGTCCTGAGGTGTTATGAGTGGAACTTCCACTATTTTCACAACAATTGTCAATTTGACAATCCTTAGAATGGTGGTCATTGAACCCACAGTAAGGGTAAGGTGCAAAAGGCTTTGCCTTTTGTTTCTGTTTCTGTTTAGAATCAGAAGGATAGTTTAAAGACTGAGCTTTAAGACTTGCCATGTTTGATGTGACTGAATGTGTTTTATGATCAGAGGTCCTGTGATCATCTTTTTTGCAAATCATGCAATAAAGAATTCTATAGCAATCATCAGTGATATGATTGGTATAGTTACACAGTTCACATCTTTTCAGGGGTTTTGTGGGTTTGGGTTTGGTCTTTGAGGAAGCTGGTTTTTGTTCCTTCTTGGGTTGAGAATGTTTCTCAGAGGATGCAATCTTCTCTCCCAGCTTCCTGACCATTTCAGCCAACTGATCAAATTTTGAGTCAGGGCTTTGGGTTATTACTTCAGAAGGGACTGAAGAAGATGAGTCATCAGTATTTACTGAGACTTCAAATGTTGGTCTTTTCAGGATTGTGTTTCCCAATCCTGACCTCTCCTTTGGAGAGTGTTGAGAGTAGACCATTGGTGGGAGGCCTAAGTTGGGTGCAGCACCCTGAAGTGTATTCAGTGGTGGGAGTGGTGGATATGATTCTGATTCAGACTCATTCACTGACTCAGTATTACTGAGTTGTTCAGTAAGTTCAAGCTTACTGAGTTGTTTAGTAAGTCCAAGCATATTTTTCAAAGCCTGACTTTCAGGATGCAAGATCTTTCCAGTCTCAAAGTTTGGTAACTTACTGACTGGGTTGTCCCTGACAATCCAGTCATTTGACTTGGGAAGCATTTCTTGCTCAAATGATATGCCAGCTAGAACAAAGGTCAGTTCACTGGGACTTACATAGGGGTTAACCATGTGATGGTCAATTCCTATTGTTTTCCTAGGGATTAAACCCTGTAAGATATGAACATCTTGATTGTGTGCTTGATTCGGGTGGCCTTGATTCATGAAAGTATAGATCCATGGTGAGTTAATAGAGAGATGTTAGTGAGAGAGAGGGGAAACTTAAAAAAAAACAAAAGATTAGATTAGATGAAATGTGAGTTCCACCCTTCCCTTGTGTGGGAAGGGTTATATATATAGTTACTACTATTAATGCCCCTAGTGGGCTGTGGAGTGAGCAGACAGTGGGGAAAGCCCCGACCCACTCCACAAATATAAATACAACTAATACTATTGATACTAATACTAATATCACTACGCTAATATAAATAAGCCTACGAGCTATGTAAATGCTAAATAGATGCTCGGGGTGACCGAACCTTCATCTGAATATTTATATTTCTAACAATCTCCCCCTAAGGGAGGTCACCCCGGAAATAATAACTTGAATTCTAGCATTTTGTCTTCTGATCTTGACTTCATAGCTCGTAGTCTTCGATTCTTCAACGTCTTGTATCTTTGTGCCTTTAGCAGTGATCTTTGGATGACCGTTCTTCTATCTTGGATGATCTTTGAGTATTCTTCGAATTTATCATCCAACATTTGTCTTTAAGTCATCTTTCGGTAGTATGTCTCCATGTGATGTGATAATCTTCGAGCCGACATGCTCACACTATTTGGTGTCATGATCTTTAGCATCAGAGTTTGCAGAAGCCGTGTTGAAGGTCCT
Organism: Artemisia tridentata subsp. tridentata; assembly: GCA_021014915.2. Lineage (NCBI taxonomy): Eukaryota > Viridiplantae > Streptophyta > Magnoliopsida > Asterales > Asteraceae > Artemisia > Artemisia tridentata. Next base: position 355,066,418 of record CP139504.1, on the reverse strand, counting down.
TTTGGTTGATCATGACTTTATTGAGTTACAATGATGATTTAGTGAGAGCATGTGGTAGAGGATTGACATCTTTACTGCAACCAGCTACAACTGCAACCAGCTACAGCATTCCACAGCTACAATTGCCAGAAGTTCCTGCATACGACAGTTAGCAACAAATCGACCGGTACTTACAGGTTCGGACTTCGAGATTGTTAACAGCATAGTGTGAAAACTCTCTCTAATCCTTACCAAGACCGTTCCTAATCGAAAACCCACAGAGGGCTTTTTAAGATCGAACCGTAGCACATCAATGATTAGGTGAGTCGCTGGAGATCACTCCACGACTGTAGACCGTTTGAAACCGCCGCGATCACTAAGCGTAATCCAAAGGGAATTACCGAAGTGACCTGCTTTCAGGGCTGCTTGATGTTGACCCTAGCAGGAATTTCCATTCAATCATTGAGAATTACATTTGTAAATTTCTCTCATAAATGTTCTGCCAGATTGCTAAGATCTGCGTAGGACTCATGAGTTTACACCTGGTGTCCTTAATGTTGAACAACCAGTGTAGAAATAATTCGTGTTCCTATGAGATCTTATTATGCATCTCATGGCTCTAGACTCAATTGTGCGTTTTGATTTGGTGATCGGAGGCTGGAGAGGACTGCCACCTTTTCAATATCATCTAACTCGGAGTGAGAGAGACGATAGAAATGTATTGATCTCCGTGACAAGTGAAACAAGAGTCCTTTGAGGGACCTTGAGTGGCTAGGGAGGGTTGTGCAGCGTATCACTAGGTCCATGATACTTTGTCTTCAATGCCAGCAATCAACTAAGTGATTCTGACAGCATATGTATTGACCCGGTTTCTGCCTAAGTTGTAAGGAGGGCTTCTTTCTTTTCACCCTTTATCTTTACAATTCTTTTTCATTCTTCAACCCCTTCAGTGCTTACCGAGACTTCATAACTAGCACCTTGTTGGGTTTGTTCCAGTACTAGCTCCATCTCAGTCGGCACTTTTCCCTTATCCAATTTTCTCCTTTTTAATCATACCTAAGGACTTCTACACTAACTAGTGGATTGTCCCTGGGTAGATCCCTCCGGCTCTGGCGGGATCGTGGGAACTTGAGCCTAACCTAACCATCCTTATAACTCCATGCATTAATTAAAATGGTCGGTCTTTGGTGTACTTCCACGATTGCCATAAACCAAATCTTTGAAAAATCTCTCAAAGTGTTCATGATTCTGAAACACATTTTTGCAAACACTTGAGAGTTTTATATTTTTCAAATGCTCCCCCTCAACACGTGCTCGAGTGATAGTTTTATAAATTTGCACATGTTAGGTAGAGCTCGCACTTTTTGAATTGATCCACTTTCAGTGAACATGACCGATTCGAGACACGCTTACATCACTAGTTAGACTAGCTTGAAATTATTACCCGGCCTGGTCAAGTCCACAGAAAGTTTCTCGAAATGGTACACTCTACTCAGATACGTCTTTTTCGAGACACGCTTACATCACTGGTTAGACCAGCTTGAAATTATTACCCGGCCAAGACGTATCCTTTCGATTGATGACAATTCAAGTTTCGTCAATTCTTTGGTGAAGTCTGAGCCGTTCTTACGAGATGCCCAATCCTTTTTGTCCATTTGCTCCCCTCAATATGTGCATCGATATACGAAAGAGTTTAGCACATATGGGAGAGCCTACACTTAAATCCAAAACATCACATTTTCATCAGGTTTCATATTTAAATCACATTCTCTCCCCCGATCAAAAATTTCAAACCTTTTGAGATTTGTGATCCCAATTGATTTAAATAATTTAGAAAACATGGGAGAAAATGTGGTCAGGTTTAACATGTTCTGATGATGAAACATACTTTGCTCCCCCTTAATCTAAGAGGGAGGTTCACTGCTCATTTTGCACAAGATAACTTATATGACACAAATGATATTGACCTTTTGCGCAGACGATGTAATCATCCGCTTCTCTGAGGTAGTAGTCAACATCAATTATCCATCCACCAACAAATCCTTTGCAAATGTCGTTGATCCCCACTTGGCGAGACCAAAATAGATGAATGGTGGTGGCGGTGGTGAAAGTGTTGTTGTTGTTGTTGCCGACGTTGTTGTTGTGGTGAATTCCGAGCCAATCAATAGAGTTTGAACGTCTGATCAAATGGTTAGAATGGGAACTGGCACATTCATTTTGGCTATGGAATCTGCATAAGAATATCAACAGATATACATACATACAGATACACTATTCCTTAATAGCTACCCTTCAGCAGCTTGCCACATTATAATACCAAGTTCATTTAATCAAACCACAGCCAGGAAATACATCAAACTTCTATCTATCATGATGAGCAATTAGCAATCATGAACATAGCAATTCACTCATATTTCAATATTTAGCTCAGGTTCTTAGGGACAAGATTCCATTATGATAACTATATACCTAAGCATATCCTGAGAACATAAGCACAAAAACAACAACCACTAAGCAGCAATCGACTAACACAAGTCAAACAACATTTGAAACTCATTCATTTAGATCATACAAATGCCTATGGGGTATTCAAGAACATCAAACACATTGGTTTTCTAACTTCTTTTAGGTTTCGAGTTTTAATGTATTTAGGGGATTAAACGAGGATTCCAAAGTAACACAAATGAACCTTCTAGATACATAAAGCTAGGAAACTATAAGCAAATTGCACATAATGTCCTAAACTTTCTAGCAACTAACACGTTTGGCCATTTGATATAAAGTTTTAGCAAGATCCTCTTCAACTAATTCCCCATTAACTACAAAACCATTTCTAACAAGTATGATTTAACCAATAAATCCGTTTGATGATATAAAATTTGAATTCACTCTCCCCCTCAATCAATGACCTAGTTAAAGATTTGTAGTCGTTGATTGAGTGACAAATTTTATGCATAATCCAAGTATAAACAAATTTCATACAACACATAATCACCAAGTGTCTCACAAATAATTTTCAGAAGAATCATAGAATGAAAACTATTTGTATGCAAAGAAGATTTCTCTTCCTTTACCAGAAATGATGCACTGAAACGTACATCAGATCGGAGAAACATGGATATAAAGTAATCCATGCCCAGGTGAACATCACCCAGTTGGAGGAACAACCGTCTTTTAGGCGACGTGCTTTCCTCATTTTGAAGCACGGGTTGCTATCTAAAGTAATAGCAAGCCATTTAGACATGTTTTAACCATCCATTTTAACTTCTGCTCGAGCTTCATTTAAAGACCCGTGCCATTATTGAATGACATTTCTAAGTCCGTAAATGTTATCGATAAACAGAAGACATGCCTAGGTGAAACTATTTTTGGTATTTTCTAATTTTTTAATTTTTTAATTTTTATGGTTTTTCTGATTTTACGTTTCTCTATTTACAATTAGCAAGATTTCTATATATCTATTTACAAAAATGGTATAAGATATGAAAAAGAATGTAAGAAGCAAAATATATACAAGGATACGAACCGAAAATCATTACTCCTCAGCATCCTGAATCTTTTCCGCTTCCATCATTTGACATGCTGAAGAGTAACGTGAGCACATTAAATTAGGGATTAATTCAGGCCTTTCACTCTCCCCTAATTAGTGCTCTCCCCCAATCTGACAACCTTTCTGATGAACACCCATAATAGGAAGAAGACTTTGGATGAACGCCCATAATATGAAGAAGTCTTTTGATAACCAAATGCATGCCGTCTTTAGTCTTCTAACACTCCCGACCTTGAGAAACGCCGTCAAAAACCTTAGGCATCTTTTCGATAGTTTAAGTTGAGCCTCAACTGAAATCTAGCTTAACCCCACAACTCATCAAACAAGAACTGTCATGAGGTTAAGCTAAACCACAAATTTAAGCCCAGTAACAACTTGATTTCAGCTTAACCTCACAACTCATCAAACAAGAACTGTCATGAGATTAGGTTAAAATCAAGTTGGACCTAACCTTAAACTACATAACAACTTGAACCTAACTTAACTCCACAACTCATCAAACAAGAACTGTCATGGGATTAAGTTAAATATCAAGTTGTAAGAAAAGAGCTCAACATTTTTGAATGTAGAGAAGACTGAAGACTCGACCTTCTTCAAGATTGCCCAATGTGGAGGAACAGAATACCAATCATCTTCATCTCACCAAATGCCTTCCAGTAATCTTACATGTAACCCATCAACCCGTAGCGTACACATGAGACGATAACACACCGCAGAGAATGTAGAGAAGACTGACGACTCGACCTTCTTCAGTCTTGAGTATAACACCAAAGTAACAAGTTGAACCACTGATCATCTATAGTATGTATCCATCCTTGGATATTAAGCCCTGATCACGTGAACCTATTATGCGTCCTTGATGTACACATTCTCTCTCCCCTGATGGTTACGATTAATCAGCCCATGACGTAACAGTGAAACGTTAATACCAAGGTGACAAGTTGAACCACTGATCATCTCTGCGGCTTTTCAACACCGGAATACACGATTAAGCTCGATCACGTGAACCTTTTGTGCGTCCTTGGTGTACACATTTCTCTCCCCCATGATGGTTACGATTAATCAGAATCATCATCATTATGTGTACATGTAGCCTGATGACGTATACATGAAGCATTGACTAGAAACCCTTTGATACTGATTGAATCAGCCCGTGAGACGATGTCGATTAGCATTCCCTGACCATGTTCTTCAACACCTTGATAGAGGAAGAAGATGTAGTGTTGGAGAAACATGGTTTGCACGACTCCTGAACTGACGTATTCAGGAGTCGTATGACCATTTCTCAATCATCAACTAACATGTAGATTAATATTCACCCTTTCCCCCCCTCAAAAATTGCATATGCCTGCCAACTGCAATTTTTGATGATTGAACTAGTGAATATGAATACCATCAACGGTAAGTAGCTCCACTTGACGGTTCTTGAAGACTGACATGTTGTTTATTCACCCTTTCCCCCCCTCAAAAATTGCATATGCCTGTCAACTGCAATTTTTGGTTGAATATGTGAATAAAAGTATACTCCAATATGCGCCGATCCACTTGAAGATTGAATAAGCACGGAAAGAGCATGAATCTTGTTGATGAGAATGGCCATAAATAAGAAGATTTCTCTTCTTCCAAAGATAAAGCGCACTGAAGCGTACACCTTTCTTTTCTTTGAGGAACGAGGCCTGAACAGAGGTATTCAGACGTCATAATGTTGAAGAGCGAGGCCTGCACTGATGTGTACAGACGTCATAATGATGAAGAGCGAGGCCTGCACTGATGTGTACAGACGTCACTATCTCTCTCTCTTTACTTCATCTCTCATCTAACTTGATGCCAACCCCATTATCATTATGTCGGCTTGATGTCATGACCACTGATGGAGAAAAACCCAATATGATGAACTTGAGACTGGAGTAACATAACCCGAACTTGTGACTTAAACTTGCACTAATGTGTGACAAAGAGCGGTGTAGAGACTTTGTACAACATTGAATCCCTAAGTACTCTATACTCTTCAACCAACCAACCATCAAGTATAAGACGTACATCACCTCTTGGATATCCACAACTTCGTGTGACACTGAGCACTACAACGTGACTCCTTAAAGTGATAGTTATTTTGTAATAGGGAGAAAGAAAAAATAACTAGATATCCAAGTCCTCGTCATTGTATTGAAAGCTCGAACAAGAATCTCGAAGAATCTTCATCCAACCTCCCCGATATCTTCAGATACTAAGTGCACGCACTCATGAAATTTCACTTCAGCCTCAAATAAATAATACTGAACAAACGCCGTAGTCACATCTTGTCGATTAAATGCCCCGATCCAGCCATTTGTACATGTTGAAAGCTCGAACATGGATCTCAAAGAATTTTCATCCAACCTCCCCGACTTCAAGATAAACTAAGTAGACGCCTTCGTGAAATTCAACTTCAATCTCAAACAAGGAATGCCAAATTAACTTCGTGATCATTTTGTGCGGTTGAATAGTCAAAGGGAGAAGAAACATGCGCAAATTCTTAGCAGTGCCCATGACTCATAGTCAGTCCAATCAAACATAGCTGTTTGACCCAGCTGCTTGGATGATATCAGGTGCAGTGCATGGAATAGTTGTCGTACTGTGATGAAGCGAAAAGTGTACCGCTTTTAAGGGGTCATTTAAGCCCGAAATCGTATTTATTTGATCAAATATCGCCCTAAATCGTTCCTTTTGTCATTTTAGGTACTTTTGAGGAGAAATCTGGAAAAGGAGGCATTTTGGACGTTTTTGGAGCATTAAAGTGAAGAATACGACAAAGTCTCAAAATCGGCTGAAATTTACCTTTGACGGCGTCAGAATCATCTCTTGACGGCGTCATGCCTTGGCAAGAAAAGTGGGATGTGAAATTTACTCATGACGGGCCAGTGAGTTAGCATGTGAATTCTGACGGCGTCACGCTTTAACTAAATCAAGGGCGTCACGGCTTAATTCATAAGGGGACGGCGTCACGTTCAAGAGGTGAGGGCGTCAAGCCTTGATAGGCCAGAACGGATTTTGGAGAATTAAAGAGGGACGGCGTCAAGATGGTCATCCGAGAACCCTAAAAGCGGCGAGGTGACGGCGTCACAATCCATAAGGTGACGCCGTCATATCCAAAAGTCTATATATAGTTTTCTAATTTTTTGTCATTAAGGGAGAGCTTAGTGTGTGGAATTTTGGGATAAAACCCTAAGACGATTTTAGCTACTTTTTCAGGGCTTTTAGCCTTGAGATCTTCCATGTTTCATTGAAAGATAAGTAATCAATTAATCATTCAATATGTCTATGTGTTGTTTGATTCTATCTTATGCTTGTCTTTTGTTTAACATGTTAGGCTAAATTTATCTTGTGTTTGCTTAGATCTAATGAAACCTAGCTATTGATTATTGGTTGTTAGTGTGTTGTTAGTTGTATTGGATGATTGTTTATCTATGTTAGGCTTAAGAAAACTGGCTAACTTCCTATTTGGTAACTTGCTTGAACGTCTTAAGAAACATGAACCAAACGCGTACTAAAGGTTTTTATGGTTGTATTTAATGCACAAGCGAATTCTAGTGATCCCATGTTAGGAGCTTCCTAGCCGGCTCGACATAGGAGTGAAGTAGGAGCTTGTAGAGTTTGGGGAAGTAAGTACGCCACCCCACGAATGGTATTAAGGAATACACCCGTCATCCACGCAACTAATACACACTAATTAACCGGTAAAAGATAGTTAGGGAGTAAGGAAATCTAAGTAAACACATTTCTCTACACATAAGTTTCTCACCACTTTTCATTTTTGTTATTTTATTTTATTGCATTTGTAGTAATTTGGGTTAGTTGACTAGCAACTAATTCCGCCCACTCCTTCAAAACCGAGATTTTACTTGCTTTCATAAAAACTATAAAAACATAAAAAGAATCTTCCTCGACCCTTAGACCTAATTAGAGTAGCCTTTCACACCTAACGAACACTATTCCCTGTGGAGAACGATCAATCCCCCGTACTTACCACTACACTATACTACATCGGTCAGGTACACTGCCTGGTGGGGTTGTAAGCCTCTTGAGATCCCTCGAGAGGTAAAACCTGTTGTAAGGTTACAAAACCACGCATCAAGTTTTTGGCGCCGTTGCCGGGGAATAGTTATTGTTTAGGTTGAATTTTTATTTCTATTAGGTCTACTCACTAGATTCCTTTCTAGTGAGATTTTTATTTTATTTTTCTAGGTTTTCTTTAGTCTATCTATTTTCTTCGTGTCTTTGTTCGTAACCATACCATCCGACATCATGGAAGATGGCAATATCCTTAACCCCCACAACCCACCACCACAACAACCACCACCACCTCCTAGAGCCCGCACTTTAGGAGGATATTCCCTAATCTTGGATGATGACCCCCCTAATCTTAGAATCACTAGGAGCCGAAGCTCGGTAAAGACTCTTGCCACACCCTATGCTGAACCCGAAAGGGAAATGCATAAATTAAGGCGACTCCACCAAGCGGCTGAACCATCCACGATCAATTTTGATGATGCCCTCTCCGAGGAAGAATCCAATCATCATTCTACACCTCCTAGCCCTCAACCCAATCACGATATGGAAGTTCCCGAAATCCCAATCCCCAAATGTCTCAAGGACTACTCTTCTCCCACCCCTCGTGGTTTTTCCAATGCTATCGTTTTTCCAAATGAACACACGGATGGGGTCTTGCGTGCAACTGATATTTGGCTGGTCCAAAGTGTATGCAAGTTTCACGGATTGAAAACTGAAGATCCAATCCAACACATCAAGGACTTCCTGAAAATAGTGGATACCCTCCACACGGACGGAGCCACTAGAGATACCTCCCGGTTGCGATTCTTTCCCCTTACCCTTCATGAAAGAGCCGGAGACTGGTATAACCAACTTCCTTCCGAATCTATCTTCACATGGGAACAGCTTATCTCAAAATTCTATGAGAAATTCTTTCCCATAGGAAGAACTTCAAAGTTGAGAGACGAAATCCTCCGCTTCCATGTTGAACCCGCGGAACCTATTCACAAATCTTGGGTTAGATTCAAGGATCTAATTAGACAGGTCCCTCATCATGGCATTGAACTCTGGCTTCTTGTCCAAATCTTTTATGACAGTGTCTCCAAAAACGACCAATTGGGCATTAATAATTCATCAAAAGGAAAAATAGCCAAACTAAGCGTTGAGGAAGGATGGAATAGAATTGAGGAATACGCGAATGATCAAGACGATACCTGGGATGAACCCGATTCGATCATGAGCGTTTCCAAGATCATGAAAGAGCCTCCTTTTGCTAGCCGGGTGAGTAGATTGAATGATCAGGTATCTTATCTAGACAAGTCGCAACCAACTAAGCGGTTATCAAACCCATACTTGATCTGTGATCAATGTGGTGGCCCACATGAAGTAGAGGAATGCGAAGATGATACCACCACCGAACAAGCATGCTTGTCAAGCCACGACATCTTCGATGATCCTTCGCTCTTAACTTTCTACCAAAACAATGATTTCACCCCTTGGGGAAATCTTGTGAGAGAAGAGGGAGGAGGAGAATGTCCTGACTATCAGGTTAGGAGCACTTTTGAGGATGATCTCGGGCATTTCACGTTTGAAAAGAATCTACAACTAAATGGTCTTGACGACTTTATCAATAGCCAACAAACCAACGTAAAGGCCAAATTCGCAGAACTCAACGCCACTCTCGACAGCCTTGGCAAACCACAAAGAGATCCTTTACTCGCCATCACCACTCGTGCTGGAACAACTACTAAGGATCCACCCTACCCAGCTCAACCATCTAACGCCATGGAACCCAACACCCCTCATGAGGAGAACGATAATGTGAACGACGAAAATCCCGAGCAAACCCCTCCGGTAACTCCATCCCCACCTACTCCTGCCAAACAGCCCCTTAAAGTCCCATACCTATCTCGCCTCAAGAATCAAAAGGTCGAAAGTGATAATAAAAGATTCCTGTCATATTTGAAGAATTCGGTCGTCACCATACCCCTTCTTGATGCGTGTTATCATATGCCCAAATATAGTGCATACTTCAAGAGGCTGCTCACCAACAGGAAAGGGCTCGAGGGTCTTGTAACCTTAGGAGAAGAATGTTCTGTGGTGACCCAACGAGGGCTACCAAAGAAGGTGGACGACCCAGGTAGTTTCACCTTGCCCTGTTCAATTGGATCTCTTTCAGTCAAAAATGCTTTAGCCGACTTAGGAGCAAGCATCAATCTTATGCCGCATTCCCTGTTCCTCAAGCTAGGGTACTCTGGGTTGAAACCAACCCGTATGAGCATCCAACTGGCCGATAGATCAGTCAAATACCCCTTAGGAATATGCGAGAATGTGCTGGTTAAGGTTGGGAAGTTTAAATTTCCAGTTGACTTCGTCATCCTAGAGATGGAAGAAGATGATCTTGTTCCCATCATTCTAGGAAGACCCTTCCTTGCAACTTCTCGTGCTGTTATTGATGTTCATGACGGCAAACTAACCTTACGAGTGGGGGCCGATAGCTTAACCTTCGACATCAAGGACACAATGAATCTTTCTCTCGAAGCAGATAATCAACTGTATTTCATCGAAGAAATCGATGAATTATCCGACGAGATTGATAATTGTGTAGATGAACAGGTGGAAGCTGGTTGGTTGCGAGATGAAGCTTTCTTACCCATCTTAGAGGAGGAGAAAGCTATGGATGTGAATGCAGTCTCCTTCTATCCCAGACAAGAAATCGAACAGCTTGAGCTTCGTAAGCCCGAGAACAAACTTAAACCTTCCATTATCGAGCCACCTGCGGTAGAACTCAAGGAACTCCCAACCAACCTTGAATATGCTTTCCTTCAAGGGAAAGATCAACTTCCGGTAATCATAAGCTCTTCTTTGAAAAGTGAACAAAAGAATAAACTCTTAGGAGTTTTAAAAAATTATAAAGGAGTTATAGCATGGAGTGTAGCCGATATCAAGGGTATTGACTCTACCTTTTGTACGCATAAAATCCTCATGGAGGAGGATTATAAACCCAGCGTGCAACCTCAAAGGCGAGTAAATCCCAACATAAAGGAAGTCGTAAAGAAGGAAGTCATTAAGCTCCTAGATGCAGGACTAATTTACCCGATTTCGGACAGTCCATGGGTAAGTCCTGTACAGGTTGTACCAAAAAAAGGAGGAATGACGGTGGTGAAGAACGATAAGGATGAGTTAGTACCTCAACGAACAGTAACTGGATGGCGTGTGTGCATCGATTATAGGAAGTTGAATGATGCAACCCGAAAAGATCATTTCCCTCTCCCATTTATCGACCAAATGTTGGAAAGGTTAGCAGGGCATGAGTACTACTGCTTCCTAGATGGGTTCTCAGGGTATTTCCAAATCCCTATCGCTCCTGAGGACCAAGAAAAGACCACGTTTACATGCCCATATGGCACCTTCGCCTACAAGCGAATGCCCTTTGGACTATGTAACGCCCCCGCCACTTTCCAGCGCTGCATGACGGCAATCTTCCATGAGTTAATGGAAGACAGCATGGAGGTCTTTATGGATGATTTTTCAGTCTTTGGGAACTCTTTTGATCGCTGTCTTGCTAACCTTGAGAAAATGCTCAAACGTTGTGAGGAGACCAACTTGGTACTAAACTGGGAAAAGTGCCACTTTATGGTAAAAGAAGGGATTGTGCTGGGGCACAAAATTTCAGGAAGTGGAATCGAAGTAGACCGGGCAAAAATTGAAGCTATATCCAAACTTCCCTATCCAACAACTGTCAAGGCAATCCGTAGTTTTTTGGGTCATGCTGGCTTCTATAGGAGATTCATTAAGGATTTCTCAAAGGTAGCTAAACCAATGACTCAGTTACTCATGAAGGATGCCCCGTTCGACTTCTCTCAAGAGTGCAAGGACGCATTCGATCTATTGAAGCAGGAACTCACCCAAGCTCCAATTATGGTTACCCCTAACTGGGAGTTACCCTTTGAAATCATGTGCGATGCTAGTGATTATGCTGTTGGAGCAGTATTAGGCCAAAGGCTTAACAAACACTTTCAGCCAATATACTACGCTAGCAAAACCATGAATCCTGCTCAAGAAAACTACACTACCACTGAAAAGGAATTACTAGCCGTGGTATTCGCTTTTGATAAATTTCGCCAGTATCTTGTCCTTTCTAAAACGGTTGTTTTTACGGATCATTCAGCTATTCGATATCTTTTCGCTAAACAGGATGCTAAACCACGGTTACTTCGTTGGATCCTACTATTGCAAGAGTTCGATGTTGAAATTCGTGATAAGAAAGGAGCAGAGAATCTTGCGGCTGATCATCTCTCTCGTCTCGAAAACCCCAGCCTCGCTGAATCTGACAAGAGTGAGATTCGGGAAACATTTCCTGAAGAGCAGCTCATGTTAATAAATGATTCTGAACCTTGGTATGCGGATTATGCTAACTACCTAGCAAGTAGAGTCATCCCTGAGCATATGAGCAGGCATGAAAAAAGGAGGTTCTTTAATCAATTAAAGTACTACTTTTGGGATGAGCCCTTCTTATTTCGAAGATGTCCAGATCAGGTAATCAGGCGTTGTGTTTCGGAAAGAGAGGCTGTCAGAATCATGAAAGAGTGTCACGCAGGTCCATCTGGAGGACATCACGGAATAAGCACTACTGCACGAAAGGTCTTCGACGCGGGATTCTATTGGCCTACAATATTTCGTGATGTGAAGGGAATGATACAAACTTGTGACGCATGTCAAAGAGCTGGGAATATCTCTAGGAGGGATGAAGCTCCACAGAATTATATACAAGTTTGTGAGGTTTTTGATGTCTGGGGAATTGATTTCATGGGACCATTCCCATCTTCTGGAGGGAATGAATACATCTTGGTGGCCATTGATTATGTTTCGAAATGGGTGGAAGCACAAGCCCTTAGGACTAACGACGCTAGGGTAGTCATTCATTTCTTAAAGAAATTGTTCGCTAGGTTCGGAATTCCGAAGGCTCTTATTAGTGACAGGGGAACCCATTTTTGCAATTCACAAATGGAGAAAGTCATGAAAAGATATGGAGTCTCTCACCGATTCTCCACCGCTTACCATCCTCAAACAAACGGTCAAGTCGAGAACACTAATAGAGCCATAAAGAGAATTTTAGAGAAAACGGTTAATCAAAACAGAAAAGATTGGTCTTTTAAGCTCGACGAGGCTTTGTGGGCATTTCGAACCGCTTATAAGACACCAATCGGGACAACCCCGTTCCGTATGGTATATGGCAAGGCATGCCACCTTCCAGTAGAACTGGAACACAAAGCATATTGGGCACTTAAGGCTTGTAATTTGGATTATACAGTTGCGGGAACAAATAGATTCTTACAGCTCCAAGAGCTTGATGAGTTGAGATTAGAGGCTTATGAATCTTCCATCACATACAAAGAGAGGGCGAAAAGATGGCATGACCAACGGATTAAGAGACCCAAGGAGTTTTCAGAAGGAGACAAGGTCTTATTATATAATTCTCGCTTAAGGCTATTTCCTGGGAAACTTAAATCTAGATGGTATGGACCTTTTACCGTAAGGAGCTCCTCTAAAACCGAAGCCGTTGTATTAATTGACGACGAGGATAGAGAATTCACTGTGAATATTCAACGAGTCAAGCATTATCAAGAGAATGGTAATGAAATGATCAATGAGGAAGACATAACTTTCGATGAAGAAGTCACGTAATGTACGTGACTTTGAGTCTAGCTACAAGACTCGTTAATAAAGAAAAGCGCTTCTTGGGAGGCAACCCAAGCTTTATTTGCTTTATTTGCTTTGTGTGTTTACTTATTTGTTTGTCTGATTTTATTTGCTTCCGTATGTGTGTTTAATTTTTATCATTATTGATTCATGTTAAAAAGAAAATTGTGAAAATGCTTTATTTTGTTTTTAACTTCGTCTTAACTACATATAGAGGTATTTTGCAAAAGATAAGTGTAAGGGAAATCTAAATCGGTTTAGTAGAACACAAATTAACATGAATCATAATAATAATAAATTAGCATACATATTCGTAATTGTTTAAGTCAAATGCTTGTATCGAGTCATAGTGATGTTTTGCAGGATTTCCAGGAAGTAAGGTAAAGGTTTTTCCAGAAATTTTCCGGAAACTAAAAATGAAAATTTTTGTCAGGTCATTTCTGACGGCGTCAGGGGTTATAACCTGACGGCGTCAGATTTAATTTCCAGAAATTTTTGAAAGTTTTGTTTTCATAAAAAGTTTTTATTAAAATCTCCAACTTATAATCTCCAGGAATCTGCAAAAATTATCATTCCACAAGCATTATATCCTTATATATAGATTTTATCCCGCCGATGTTATGCAGGTTTTCGTGTTTGCTTTCTCAGGTTTAACAGGTTATTTTGGACAAGGAGATGTTTATGGAATCAAGCTTATGGCGATGCATTAGTCATGGAGCTTCAACATTCTCTTTGGAGGAAGATTTAACCGTGTAATTTCATTATCCAACGAGCGAATCAGGGGAGTATTTGATTTCATTCTTTTACTTTATGCTTTTACATCTTGTTATTTGAACATTGGGGACAATGTTCATCTTAAGTGTAAGGGGAGGGTAAAAGTACGATTTTAGAGAATGCTATTACGCTTGATTTTTGTTTGTTTGATGGTAGATGTGTAATAAAACTGAGATAAATACTTGTTAGGGCAATTTTAGTGCCAAATTTAAAATTTTTTACAACATATAGGAGTGAAACTTTGATCTTAATGAGCGTCTCACGGATAGGAGTTATATGACTAGCACAAAAACCGTACCACTAAAAAATTTTCCACCCCCAAATATGTGAGGTTCGCCCCTAGAATTGGTAGGAAAAGCATTTATGCTATGATGTGTGTACCGGTAGCACTTAGATTCTAGAACTTGCGTTAGGACCATTCCAAGGCCACAAGTGAGACTACATTCGTGTAGTTAGATTTACTACATGATAAGAGGCATTAGGATTAACCCATTGTTTTACACCTGTGTTTTTGTTATAATTACTTTGGCTACATTGGTCAAGTAATTCTCCCACACCCTTTGCGTTGTACTCATTTTTAGTACACGATACCCCTAGTACACCCCTCAGAGCCTATCTTTTCGTTTCGACCTTTAAGCATTTTACTTAAAGGAAGAATTTGTTACACCCCACTTAAATGTACACCCAAATCGCCTTAGCCTACCTTGTATGCACTCATCTTTAGTGCATTATTGTTACAACATTTGTTTAAACCCAAGTTAATTATCTAGTTGATTACATGGTTGCTAAGTCGAGTCATATCCTTGTACATATTGTTTTGGGACGATTGGGACTCATGGGTAAAGTACTAGTGTAATGGAGTAATGGGGAAGAACATCATTTATTACCCCCATATGTGCTAAATAATTTTAAAAGTACTCCAAGTTTTTCAATTATCTTAATTCGAGTCATTAGAATAGTTAATTGTAAAGTTATGTAAAAGTTCAAGTGTAAGGGGAATGCAACGCCCCTATGATGTATTATTTTGGATGGTAGGGCAAGAGTGTATGCAGCAAAAAAAAAAAAAAAAAAAAAAAAAAAAAAAAAAAAAAAATCGAAAAAATCAAGAAAAATACAAAAAAATGAGAAAAAGAAAAATAGAAAAAACATACGGACTACCATCCCGTTTTATTTTATGTTTGTTTTATGTTTTTGTTATTTTCTTTCATTAGCTTAGATTGAGTCGAGTCTTGGCTTAGCAACATTGTATAGTACATGTAATTGATCAAGATCTTTAACTCGCCACCAGTAAAATATCCTTTATCCAACAAAACCGTGTTTTCCTTTTCCCTACACCTAACGTTATAACCCATGTAAAAGCCCTCTTTGATAGTTTATCTTAGGTGCTTACGCCTAGTGGAGGAGGTTTTTGATCCTTTCCCAAGCCTATGGTAATCTATTTGCTATGACAGGTAGTGAGAGATATTATCCGTTTTCATTTATGAGATTTATTTTGATGACACTTGAGAGATGTGAGTATCTAAACACTACTTGTGAGGTGCTAGTTTATAATCTCCGTGCTTATTATGATTGAAGTGGAACGATTATTTGTTGTAATTACTTTTATGTTTGCATTAAATGACCCCTAACTTGTATTTTGATTAGAATAAAAGCGCATTTGCTTGAGGACAAGCAAATCTCAAGTGTAAGGGTATTTGATGAAGCGAAAAGTGTACCGCTTTTAAGGGGTCATTTAAGCCCGAAATCGTATTTATTTGATCAAATATCGCCCTAAATCGTTCCTTTTGTCATTTTAGGTACTTTTGAGGAGAAATCTGGAAAAGGAGGCATTTTGGACGTTTTTGGAGCATTAAAGTGAAGAATACGACAAAGTCTCAAAATCGGCTGAAATTTACCTTTGACGGCGTCAGAATCATCTCTTGACGGCGTCATGCCTTGGCAAGAAAAGTGGGATGTGAAATTTACTCATGACGGGCCAGTGAGTTAGCATGTGAATTCTGACGGCGTCACGCTTTAACTAAATCAAGGGCGTCACGGCTTAATTCATAAGGGGACGGCGTCACGTTCAAGAGGTGAGGGCGTCAAGCCTTGATAGGCCAGAACGGATTTTGGAGAATTAAAGAGGGACGGCGTCAAGATGGTCATCCGAGAACCCTAAAAGCGGCGAGGTGACGGCGTCACAATCCATAAGGTGACGCCGTCATATCCAAAAGTCTATATATAGTTTTCTAATTTTTTGTCATTAAGGGAGAGCTTAGTGTGTGGAATTTTGGGATAAAACCCTAAGACGATTTTAGCTACTTTTTCAGGGCTTTTAGCCTTGAGATCTTCCATGTTTCATTGAAAGATAAGTAATCAATTAATCATTCAATATGTCTATGTGTTGTTTGATTCTATCTTATGCTTGTCTTTTGTTTAACATGTTAGGCTAAATTTATCTTGTGTTTGCTTAGATCTAATGAAACCTAGCTATTGATTATTGGTTGTTAGTGTGTTGTTAGTTGTATTGGATGATTGTTTATCTATGTTAGGCTTAAGAAAACTGGCTAACTTCCTATTTGGTAACTTGCTTGAACGTCTTAAGAAACATGAACCAAACGCGTACTAAAGGTTTTTATGGTTGTATTTAATGCACAAGCGAATTCTAGTGATCCCATGTTAGGAGCTTCCTAGCCGGCTCGACATAGGAGTGAAGTAGGAGCTTGTAGAGTTTGGGGAAGTAAGTACGCCACCCCACGAATGGTATTAAGGAATACACCCGTCATCCACGCAACTAATACACACTAATTAACCGGTAAAAGATAGTTAGGGAGTAAGGAAATCTAAGTAAACACATTTCTCTACACATAAGTTTCTCACCACTTTTCATTTTTGTTATTTTATTTTATTGCATTTGTAGTAATTTGGGTTAGTTGACTAGCAACTAATTCCGCCCACTCCTTCAAAACCGAGATTTTACTTGCTTTCATAAAAACTATAAAAACATAAAAAGAATCTTCCTCGACCCTTAGACCTAATTAGAGTAGCCTTTCACACCTAACGAACACTATTCCCTGTGGAGAACGATCAATCCCCCGTACTTACCACTACACTATACTACATCGGTCAGGTACACTGCCTGGTGGGGTTGTAAGCCTCTTGAGATCCCTCGAGAGGTAAAACCTGTTGTAAGGTTACAAAACCACGCATCACGTACTGTGTACAGGATTTTATAGTTCTTAAGATTTAACCGAGAAATAAATTCAAGAACCAACTGCACAACAGTAAGTATCAGACCGCTGAAATCTTATGCAAATAGCTAAGCCCCAAACCGCTGAAAGCTAAACCACTGAAACTGGAACCGCTAATATTCAAACCGCTGAAAACTTATGCCAATAGCTAAGCCCCAAACCGCTGAAAGCTAAACCACTGAAACTGGAACCGCTAATATTCAAACCTCTAGAGACTGAACCACTGAATCGCTACGATCTGACCCGCTGAAACCGGAACTGCTAAGATTCAAACCGCTGGAGACTAAACCGATACGATCTGACCTGCTGTAACCAGAACCGCTAAAATTCACATCGCTGGAGACGGAACCGCTAGGAAACTCGCACTAATTCTCCCCCTCAAAAAGGGCATGAAATGACCTTTTTGCCAAAAATTGAAAGTTCGTGATGGTTGTGAATTTGTCAGGCACAATACATGGAAAGAAACAAATAAAATTACTGCAACGACGATGGAGATTAAGACACTCTTGTAGTAACCCCTTGCTTGTCTCCTCATCAACGGCTTAGTAGATTAACAAAGTCACTGAAGCTCGTAATATGCCAAAGCCGCTTGATGAAATGTGTTTATCTTAAGAGTGAATAAAAGGTTAAGACACGTCTCCAAACAATCCACCTCGTCTTAAAGTCTGACCACCTCTTGAGAAGATCTTGAACTACAATCCCATTAGAAGCTTGAGAGAGAACAATCACTTGATGAAGCTTGATAAAGGACAAGTTCGCGACTTGTACTTGCACTAAATTTGTGATTTAGGACCTATATTGAGCACAACAACGTAACTCCTTTAAATATAGGTAGTGATATATACCCAACCTTCCATCCTTTATTGTATATATCCACTTCTTGAACATCCAAGTCTAATCACCTTAAATATGCTCGAGCAAGGGTCATCAAACATCGTGCATCCATCCACCCCGAGATGTTTGTGACACTAAGTACACCAACCCGTGAATTAACAAACCAACCAAGTCACCATAATTTCCCAATTCCTGCCGACCTCGAAGCACAAACTTATCCCGAAAAATTGGTCAAACCCCGTAAGTTTTATTATGTCAAAATCCATGTCCCGCCTACTTGTCCAAATTTAATTTCACGGGATTTTACAGCTCTTGAGATTTAAACCGAGAAATCGAATCTTTCGCGGGATTTTCTAAAATCTACAAGAGAAACCGTGAAATCAATAAGAATAGCCTAGAGTGAAGTGCAATACCAATCTTCAAAATTCAAGTTACAGGAGTCAAATCACAACTTGATCAGATCGCAACAAGTCAAGTCATAGATTGTCAACTTGCCACAAGTTAGATTGCAATCAACCAAATCACAATTAGTCAAATCGCAAGCGTCAACTCGCAACGTCATATTGCAACTGGTCAAATCGCAATCAGTCAAGTCGCAACAAGTCAAATAGCAACTTGTCAAATCGCAATTAATCGAATCGCAATAGGTCAACTGTAACTTGAATAGCAAAGATTAAGTCGCAGGCTCACTCAAATCTTAGGCACCAATAGGACAACGCTGCCAAATCCACAACTCTGTAACCATGTTGACATTCATAAACCCAAATACAAGCCGTGACATGTGAATTCTCGTAAAATTTTGTAGCAACCAACGTACTAAGCATATAAGCACCCCAACCTTAAGTAACACAAACATTCGTCATAAAGGCTTGTTGTATTCCAAGAGTTCGCATCCAACATCAGCCAAAACTCAATTTGGTACTCAAAATAATTGGAATCATGACTTCGTTCCTAGTTTCCAATCTATTTGTGTTCAAAATACACAAATACAAAAATATTGGATACCAGATACACAAGCCCGGTCTCTATTTAGGATTACAATTCACTCGGCCCACTCCGGATAGACACAACCAAATTCATTCGGCCCATTGATAATCAAAAACAATCCAACTAACTAACACAACCCGACCAAAACCAATACCCCAAATTATCGGGTATTTAAAGATAACAAACCCTAATCACACAGTAATAATAATCCGCCCCACTTTTATCTTATCTCTATCAAACCCTAATCACACAATAATAATGATCCGCCACCTTCAAAGAAAAATCACTCAGCCCCCATATCTCAAAATTAGATCTGGGAAAGAAGAATCCGTCCCTTTTATGATAACCAAAACAATTCATTGACCCCAATTGCCTTTCATCCAACTGCCACTCGTCTTATCTCATCATCATCAAAGAGTGAACACACAACAAAAACATTTCGGGTATGTATCTTCTTTGCTGTGGTTTGTATCAATGAAATAAAGAAAAGATCATAACATAATTGTTATGAGTCTTTCTTCTTTTTCAGATATTGATGAAGCTAAGCTTCAAAACTTGATCGATGATGGTTTAGTTTTCGTGTGATAGACTTTAATAGTCTCGATATGACTTTGTATAACACGAAATTAAAACCGAGATCTATGATGGATTTAGTATAACACCCGCAGAGAATAACTTTTGATAACACACGAAATTAAATCCATTATGTGTTTTCTTGATTGTGTCACACCGAAGGCAAGAAAGAATATGAGCACTCTTGTTCTTGTTCTTTTGTTTGATATTCGTATATTGAAAAGTTCATCTACTTAACTGATCAGTGATGTTATATTCCTTTTCGTGCTCTAATTTTTGAGGTTAATGGCTATTGTTATAGCACTCGAATAGGAAAAACTGAGATCAATAGATACTTTTAATTTCTGTGTTTAAGATCTATGAAGATGTGCTTTCAACTACTAAATCTGTTAAAGATTAGACAAAAAGTTGAAACATTGCTGAGATCTTTTGTTTGTTTTTGTTTTAGTAGATAGGAGATAGGAATATGTTGTGTGACTATGAGTTTGAAGGAGATGCGATTTAGGTTAGTTGTGGTGTTGTTGGACTGATGATGTTGTTGGTTTGTGTATGGATCAGTTAATCAACTTCTCGTCTCCTTTTTCCTTTTTGTTTCTTATTCGATTTGACTTTTGACAAAAACCAAGGAAGATCAACAGACTGAGGTCATGTTGAGGTTATGGTTACCATGTGGTTTCTTGTAATCTCGTGGTCAAACAGAGAAGCTTTTGGTTTGGCTTTACTGGTTTGATCTTTCTATTAATCTTGACTGTTGATGTGGAAAACTAAAGTCAAGAGCGCGTGTTGTTTTATTGTGTGAAGTTGTTGAGGTTCATGTTATTGCAGCAAGGTTGTTTGTAATTAGAGACTGTCTGGTAATGGTTATGAGTCAATTAGTCCTCCTTCATCTTCTTTCTTTTCAGTACTTTGACTTTTCTTGACTAGTCAACACCTGTGGCACACCGCTGCAGTCACTAAACAGCTGCAGTCACTAAACCGCTGCAGTCAATAAGCAGCCAGAGTCAATAAACCGCCAGAGTCAATAAACCGCCAGTCACTAAACCGCTGCAGTCCCTAAACCGCTGCAGTCACTAAACCGCTGCAGTCAATAAACCGCCAGTCAATAAACCGCCAGAGTCAATAAACCGCCAGTCAATAAACCGCTGCAGTCAATAACCCGCTGCAGTCAATAACCCGCTGCAGTCAACAACCCGCTACAGGTAACCAACAAACCAGTCACTTTCAGTCAATTTGTCTTTTTCCCTTATCGGATACCAGCCAAACCACCCATCCAAGATTCACAAAACCGCTACATAGAATGGTCAAACAATGGTCAAACCGCTGCTGGTACACAACAAACCTGTCACTTTCACCAGCTTTTGTTTTCTAACCCCTTTTAGATAAAAAACAACCTGCCATCCACAAACCGCTGCCAAGAACATTTTTTCATAACCATTCACCACACACAGATGTACATGCAACCCACAATAATGTTCAAACCACAAGAACATGACTAGCATTCTTGAAACGATGTGTTCAAGCCAAAATAAATGAAGCACGCAGCCACGACTCCTTAAACACATCAACTGGTTATGTGAGCAAAAGAAAGTATGCACATAGAGCCAATAACAAGTTTGTGTATATCAACTGTTGCAGCCCAAGATACAACAATGCTTAAAACAGTTGTGATATTCGAACACACAAAACAAAAAAAATTGTGATAGCAAGATAAGCCCAAAACACAATCTTGATATTCGAATATAACAATTAAAGCCCACATAACCCACAACGAAATAGAACCAAAATAAAACTGGACTTGTGAAACTGTGTTCGAACCAAAACTAATAGACAACTTTCTTGAGCACACACAATCAATCGAACCTAACCATGGCTCTTGATACCAATTGTAAGATATGAACATCTTAATTGTGTGCTTGATTCGGGTGGCCTTGATTCATGAAAGTATAGATCCATGGTGAGTTAATAGAGAGATGTTAGTGAGAGAGAGGGGAAACTCAAAAAAAAAAACAAAAGATTAGATTAGATGAAATGTGAGTTCCACCCTTCCCTTGTGTGGGAAGGGTTATATATATAGTTACTACTATTAGTGCCCCTAGTGGGCTGTGGAGTGAGCAGACAGTGGGGAAAGCCCCGACCCACTCCACAAATATAAATACAACTAATACTATTGATACTAATACTAATATCACTACGCTAATATAAATAAGCCTACGAGCTATGTAAATGCTAAATAGATTCTCGGGGTGACCGAACCTTCATCTGAATATTTATATTTCTAACAAACCCACAGTATCAAAGACCTTGGGGTTCTTTTTGGTCCAGCCTTGGATGACAGCTTTTTCTTTGTTAAGTTCAGTTTGTAGGGCTTGGTTTTGTTTCAAAATTTCAGTGTTCTGAATTTGTAGAGTTATTGTTTCTAATTTGGCTTGCTTTAGTACAAGCAATTCATCTATACATTTATTCAATTCTGACACTATGTTGTTATATTTTGAACACATGTTAAGCCTTTGTTCCTCAACAAATTTAAGATCTACACAAATATAATTCATGTAAGACTGCCAATCAGAATCATCATCCATAGAAAGTAAAGTGTTTACCTTCTTCATGGTGATGTTTACCCACTCTCCATTCCTTGCATGGATTTTCCCAACAGCCACCTGATCACCTTCAGAGAGTGCCATCAGTGCACTCACTCTAATTTCCTCATCTGAGGATACCTCTTCTTCATCCCAATCATAGGCTTCAGCAACTAAAACCTTGTTCTTTGCCTGAACAGGCTTGGATGTTTGAGCAGCCTGAGACATAGAGGGATTAGTTTCAAGAATTGCAAGTTTAGCCTTGGCTTTCCTATATTTTGCTTCAAAGTCTTTTTGACCCTTGTTTTGAAATTGTTGGGTCGACTGAAACATTCTAGGTTGAAACTTGCTAGTTCCTGAGGAACTATTTCCTGAAAATTTGTAAGAGGGTTCTGAGGTGGTTTTAGAATAACTGTCCCTAGAAAAATGACCCTTTTTACCACAATTAAAACATTCAGTGGTTTCATTTGCTTTTCCTTTTGAAAAGTTGGACTGGTTTCTTTTGATGAAACATTTTGAACTAGCAAGGAATGCCCTCTCTTGGAATTCCAAGTTTAGATCTTTTAGGTACTCATCACTAGTCCTTTCATCAATTTCATCCTCAGAATCCTCTTGAAAGTCCTGCACAACACCATTAGTATAAAAAGCAGTTGATATGGGTGTGGAGGTTAAGGCCTTTTTGGACTCAAGAGCTTTTGAGTCAGGATATCTCCTTGAGATCAAGTTGTCCTCATAGACAAATTTCCCATAGATTTCAGGGAGCTCAAGGGTCTGAATGTGATTAGCATTCCTCAGGCCTTGTGAGAAGTTTAGCCACTTATCAGGGAGACTGTTGACAAAGCCAACATTTGTCTCATGCTTAGATAATACTACACCATCATTTGATAGTTCGTTTATCAAAGTCTTGTATCTGGTATAAGTCTGAGAGAGACTTTCAGAGTCTTTTGCCCTGAAAGTATTATACTCAAGTTTCAGGTCCATGACCCTGTTTTCCTTGGTATCTGAGGGGCCCTCAAAGCTATTAACCAAGTCATCCCAAGTTTGCTTGGCTATTAAACAGTTGATGACTGATTCCATTATATCGTCAGGAAGACAAGATATAAGGATGCTTTTAAGGCGTTGGTCTTGATTGACCACCCTCCTCTCATCAATGGTCCATTGTGCCTTAGGCTTGTTTAGCCCTTCAGCAGTCTTAGGGACAAATGGGCCATCCCTGATACAGGTGATGTAGTAAGGTTTCATACCAGTTAAATAGCAAATCATACGTTTTTTCCATTTGCTAAATTTACCAGCTTCTAGTCTGGGTGCTACAGCAGAATAGCTGCCACCCTTTTTATCGACCAGCTGGGGTACATTAATATCAGCCATAGTAGGATCTTGGTTTTAAAAACCTTGAGCACTCTTGTTTAGTTTTGAAAGATTTTATAAACCAGAGGCTCTGATACCACTTGTTGTTCCCTTTACACGCTTAGAGTTAACTAAAAAGTTAATCTATTTGTGTTTATGACTAATACAATGTAATGATTCTTTCTATCAGTTAATGAAACTTAAATGTAAAAACACAAAGTATTTTTCAACGTTTAAATTCTTATTAGAAATGAATCAAAGAATCTATTACCCAAGTGTTTAGCGGAATAAACACTTGGGATCGAATAGACAAGGTATGGTGTCTCCTATCTAAAATCAAGCTATGCTTAAGTGGTAACAATTCGACCCACTGAGCTATCTCAGGGATACGTTACTCTTTGTAGGAGAGAAGTTGTTTTGCAAAAGTCTAAGGCTTTCAATGTACAAAACACACACAACTTCTCTCCTTTTGAACCTATTTATACACAAGTATAAAAGAGTAAAAGTGATTAAAAAACTACAACTTGTTGAAGCAAGCGTGTCTGACAATTACAACAGTAATTGTCATTTCCAAGAACCAATGGGAATGGACTATAAAGTCTTTAGGAGTGGTTGGTCTGACACTCCATGACTTTTAGCCGTCTTAGGGAAAGTTTCTTCTTGACAAGATAAGATTTGATCTTATCTTAAACTCTTCCCAGATCTTCCCGCCTTTCTTTCAGGCGTTGAGTTCTTCAGTCTTCAATCACTTAATGTTGTTGAGGAGACTGGGGTTCAGTGAGTTCTTGTCCAACACTCACTGAACCATCATCTTCTTCTTTGGCTTAAGTCCTACTCAGGGAGTACCGCCTTCCTGAGTAGTGAATCCTTCTTCTTGAATTCGCCTTAAGCATCCTGAAGATGACTCACTGAGTGACTATTCACTCAGTGACTTGAATTATTCTCGGTTTAAGTTAACACTTAGTTAATTTTTGTCCAAATCTTGTTTTAAGTATTCTTGGGTACTGATGGACCCAACAAAAGGGAACTAAGAGTTTGGATGAGATGGGAGATGAGAACTGAGTTGTGTTTGTGCCTGTGAAATTTATTATGTAAATTCCATTTAATATGTCGGGCATTATATGAGCATTAAAGATAGATTATCATGGTCAAATTCTTGCACAACATTTGTTTTAAAAGTTAAAAAACAATAAATCGAGAATTTTGAAATATCGTGTAAATGTAGGCAATCACAACATTAATGAGAGACAATTCATGCTAGTTTTTAGATGCACCATACATGATGACCCGTGTGATGCAATTCATTGTAAAATAAGTTTCCATTGTTAACGGATTTGGTTGCTCGATAATTTATCGAGACTTTCGATCAACTATAAAATTTTAAAAAATTGTTATACAGACGCTACTATAATGATAGGTGATCAATTTATTTAAGGAAACTTGCAACACTAATAATCAAGTTAATGCATGCTCGATAGTAACGTCAAAATCAGAGAAACTCTCAAGCACCAAGAATAACTTCAAAAGATATGTATTTCATGCATCGAAGCTCCTCTATGTCAGGTTTTCCTTTATACTTGACATAAAACAAATAGTGTGGATAAGAACCTGGATCTCAATCCATATAGTAGGGTTCAGTGACCAAATACCACATACTTTACCCGAAAAGATCATTAATAATTCTTATATAAGCTTTTCAATCAAGATCTTACCAAATTTGTAGCAAAAACCTCCCTAAAAAAAAATTAAGACATTATTGTTATATGGTAACTTAGCAAAATTATATACGCGACTATATAAACGTGTTTTACCAATTTATTTCTGGAAACTTGCAACAATCATGTCCTACTTAATGCACAACTTTTTTTTTTCAAAGTAAAATATTCAAATCTCTACTGCACACGTGGCGCAAAGATAGAGCTCCGTATTTTTAGAAAAAAATTATGAAGGAGAGGCTAAAAACTCTCTTTTATTAGAGAGTATAGATATAGATATAGATTGATGTTTATTACCATTTATGACTTTAACCATGAGATTAGTTGTTCATTACTTGTCGTTTATGCTAATTTATATGTATGCTAAAAGAAGAAGGGGCAAGGCATGTGAATATTGTTTTGGACTCGTTATGAAGACTTCAACATACTATCGCGAATTGACAAGCTCTTTAATAGTTTTAGTAGCTATATCTTTTCTTTTTCTTTTTTTATCCACGTTCGATGCATTATAAAGTAAGGTACTAATAACATGTAATGTAGTGAATATAATAAGTATTTTATATGTCCAGCTAAATTAGAAAATGTATGCGTAAAATATGACTTGAAAGGCATGGTCATCCTAGGAGGCTTTGTTTTGTTCCATTGATTGATTATATCAAGATTGATTTAAAAGAAGTGGGGAAAAAAAAGTAAAAGTTGGTAAAAAAAACTCCAAAATTGATTGTGTTGAGTCACAGACACACAAATGATAGAAAGCCCTCTTTTTAACGGTCCAGATTTGTTTGGACAAAAAGCATTTTGATCTAACGGTGGTGATAATATCAACCACATGATATCAACAGATAAGAAACGATCTAACGATGCATTTGTCTCTCTCTCCTCTTTATATAAACCCATCCACTCCTTTCAATTCATTCCTATCCAAAAGTTTCCGATCAAAAAAAACACACACATAATAAAAACACAAAATAAATAATAATAATAATAATAATAATAATAATAATAATAATAATAATAATAATAATAATAATAATAATAATAATAATAATAATAAAAAACCTAAAAAAAACAACCACCTTCCAAAATAACATCTACACCTTATTAAAATAGCAACGAACTTTCTTTATTGTCTTGCTTTGATACGTGAACTAATTAAAAGATGTGCAATAGCAACGAACTTTCAAAAGTGTTTCAATCTGCACATATTTTGATGACGTGTCACGTTATAAATGGTGACAGGCGGACATGTGTTAGACATTCAGGTACGAGACATTATCAAAACATGCAAATTAAAACACTTATGAATGTTCGTTGCTATTGCACATCTTTTAATTAGTTCATATATCAAAACGAGACAATAAAAAAATTTGAGTTTACGTTGCAGAATACATGTACTTTTTACGACGTAAATATAGTTTGAGATAATTGACTATCATTTGTCTTAAAACTATATTCACAACAAATTGACTATCATATGAGGTAGTGGTCATAATTGACTATCATTTGCCTTAAAACATCACAGGCCTCAATTTTCATCCCGCAAAATAAAGATGACAAACGTAGCCACAAAAGTTTTATATCAAGCACAAAGTAACCTTAAAATAATATCGCTGGTTATTATAGAAACACCAATATAGCCACAAATTGGACAATATAATAACAAAAACTTTTAGCTCTACCAAAATGTGAATGCCGTTTGAATTTTATATTTTACTAACGCTCAATTCACACACCACAACCAAGTTCAAAACAAAGTGAAAGCGGCTGCAAAGATCTCGTGGGATCCATAATCAAACACACACACCCACCAATCACCATCGACACACCTACCGTCGTTTCTGCTCACCATTGTCACACACTATGAATGGCGGCATCAGTGAAGGATGAGAGGTGAGAGGAAAGGGAACTAAGAGTTTGGATGAGATGGGAGATGAGAACTGAGTTGTGTTTGTGCCTGTGAAATTTATTATGTAAATTCCATTTAATAGGTCGGGCATTATATGAGCATTAAAGATAGATTATCATGGTCAAATTTTTGCACAACATTTGGTTTAAAAGTTAAAACATAATAAATCGGGTAATTTGAAATATCGTGTAAATGTAGGCAATCAAAACATTAATGAGAGACAATTCATGCTAGTTTTTAGATGCACCATACATGATGACCTGTGTGATGCAATTCATTGTAAAAAAGTTTCCATTGTTAACGGATTTGGTTGCTCGATAGTTTATCGAGACTTTCGATCAACTATAAAATTTTAAAAAGGTGTTATATAAACTGTGACACCCGTTCCCCGGGTACAAATAGGCCCCACCTAGATGTAATTGACTAAGGTTTAACGTGATTGGCTAGTCAATGAATGTTACGTTATAGTCAAACCTGATAGTCAACCTTGTAGTCAACTAATATGTTATATAGTTATGGAAATATTAAGTGGCACAACTAGAATGGAAATAGACTTAAGGGACTAATTTCGTAATGTGCTAAATAGGTTGTAAAGTTATTGTGGTCAAAGTAGAAGGAAGGAGACTTAAGGGCACTAATTATGACATTGGACCAAAGATGTTATCTAACTAAATATATCTAGGAAATTCTAGACAATTCCATCTCATTCTAGTGTGTGTGTGTGGGTGTCCGGTTTTTAGAGAGAAAAAGGAGGGAGATGAAGCTTGGATGATGAGGTAGAAGATTAGTTGTCCTTTGTCAAAGGTTAAGATCATAAGCAACAATAAACCACAAGTAAGTAACTCTAATCTTGAGTTAATAATGATTATAAGGCTAAGGTTTATGGGTAAGTGAGGATTCATCATATGATCAAAGTATGATCATATGATGATCAAGAAGGAAAGATGGGTAAGCTTTTAATGTGTTATATAAACCCTTGTTGATGATGATGTTGGTTTGTGTATCAATAGGTTTTAATGATGATGGATGATGATGATGATGATGATGAAAGGTAGTGATGATGATGATGTCCTTGGCAGGCTTAGCTTGGATTCAAGGTAAGTAAACCGGTTATAATGTAAAGTTATAATGATTTCTATACATTATGTGTTATGTGGATTATTATGTTGAGATTAATGAATGGCTTGGATTATGTGGTTATGTGAGAGTAAGTAATAGGCTAGTTGGGATAGATAAGAGTGAATTAAGGAAAAAGGATGGTTAAGCCACAAAGTAGTTAAGGACTTAAGGTATGTGTTTATGGTTAATGTTGTATTGGATTAATGGTTGTTATAATGTGTAATGTGTGAATGAATTATGATGTTAAGTTATATCCGCTTTACTTACTAAGCATTCGTGCTTACGGTTTAATGTTCAATGTTTTGTAGGTTCTTGTGAAGTGTTTATGGCTTGGATTAAGGATTAAAGTTTGGTTCATAGAAGGATGGGTAAGAAAGTAAGAGCTTAGGTAGATACCGATCTCGAGATTGATGTTGTACCCCCGTGAGTCATTTAATGGTTTATAACGGGTAGTCAAGTCTTAAAGTGTATGTCAAGGTTGTCATAATGATTTGGTGGTCAATCGTTGTGTCCAAGTATGTTTGAAGTGTTTATAGTCAAAGTAAAAGGGGCGTTTGGATTAAGTGTAAATATACCCATTTTTTTGTTGTAAACGGGTCATTGGTTTATGGAATAAGTTTAATATGTTATATTAATGGTGTTGGTTAAGTTTGGTGGGCAAATGAATTGGTAAAGGTGGTTTGTAGTGTAAATGGGTCGAAACGGGTTTTGGTACATAACCCGTCAAATTGTAAAGTACTATACCGAGAGTCAAATAGTAAATGTTTTTATATAGAAATGAGCTTATTGATGTACTAAGTAAATCTGGAAAGTTTGGTGAAATATCGAGTTCTGGAGGTCGGACTTTCAAGTACGGGACTTGAAAATGGATCAGGGAGGTCAGTAGCCTCCAACCGATCGGTTGGAGGGCTCTGCTAATCGGCTGAAGGCCATCTGAATCGGATGCGAAAACATGTCGATCGGATGGATGGTTTTCGGCAGTTTTCGGGAATTTTCGAAAAATCATATCTTTTGAATCGTAAGTCGTCACGGGTCGTGCCACCCGGCGTTTTGAAGGTAATTGAGTCTAGTTTCATTTAAAAATAGTCTCAAGGTCTGAATATTTATGAATTTTTGTAAATGGTCAAAAGAGTAACAGAATGTCCGTTTAAGTTGGGTCGTTTCCGCGTAAAAGTCAAAATTTTTGGTCTAAGCGGGCACGGGGTTGTAATAACTTGGTATCAGAGCTTCGGTTTAAGTGAATTAGGTTTCCACATTAGGTTGCCTAGATTTAAACCACTCATAAAAGCGTTGAACGTAGGTGTAAGAAATGCGTAAGGTAAATGTTTAAGTTAGAAGAAGGAATGTGTGATACGTTATGTGAATTTAAGATGATAAATATGATGAATGTGTTTTATATGTTAATGTGTATGTGATGTAAGTCCATGGAGGACTTGAAGTGTTTAAGTGATTAGCTAGCCGTGCACCTCGGTAAGTTCCGGTGATTGTATTGTGATTGTGTGAATGAATATTAAGTAGCGGTAATGGAATGTGAGTAGGAATGATAAGTGATATTAGAGATGGGCTAGCAAGTGAATTAAGTAATGACGCTTTAAGTGTGGATCGTAATGATATTAAGCGTACTAAGGTATAACGTGAAAAGACAAGATGGAACGAACGTGTTAATGATTAATTGTTTATTGACATGGGGTTAAAGAATAAGATTAAGGAGTGATAATGTGACATGATTATGATTCGTAAAGTATTAACGACCAACATATGGTTTTCTTATATTGTAATGGTTAACGATTGATGTTAATGCGGTATAGAGACGGGTTAGTGGGAAGGTGAAGTGATTGAGGTTTAAGTAGGAATGTGAAGGTGCAAAGATGATGAATGATGTTATAGTATGTTGTGGTGAGAGCAAAGTCGTAATAGACACTTGATTGTTAAGTGTCTAGTAATATGAAAGTTAAGGAATGGGATTAAGGTATGTGGATATGTAAAGAGGAAATATAAAGAAGGTGTAGTTAAAGTACTAATAACTAAAATGAGATAAGTTAAGATATGAGAATAAGAATGCGAAAGGCTAAGAATGAAAGTGAGAATGAGTGAATGCTAATGAATGTGTTATTGAAATAACCTATGTAAGGCTTAAATGACAAGAGTCGGATGAACTAAAGGGTAAAGTAAGAATGTGAAGATGATTAATGCGGGCTAAGAATGTAAGAAGTAATGAAATCTAAAAACACGAAGAAATATGTAAATATGTTAAGCGGGTTTTGCATACCCTATGATGCTTGTTTAAACTAAATAAATGAATGGAGTAATGTGCGTATTAAAATGTGAATGACTTGGATCCGTGTTTGAAATGTGAAAGGTTAAAGATGGCATCCTTCGGGATGGCCGAGCTAATGATGATAAAGATGGTATCCTTTGGGCTGACCGAGTAAAGGAATATTAAAGGATCCTTCGGGATGTGTGAAAGATCCTTCGGGATAAAAAAATATTGCCTTTATCGGCAAGGGGTTGCCTACATCCTTGACATATAAAAATATCCCCAAAGTGAATGTGGTAATGGTATGGATTCAAGTCTAAAAGTTAAAAGGTAATGTGAAGAATAAAAAGAAAAAGAAGATTTAAAAGTTAAAATGCGTAATGAATAGGTGCGAGTGTTATGTCGGAAGTATATAAGTATGACGGTTTATGGTTTCTTTATTTAAATGGATTGGGACGCCTTTTCATTTAAATAAAGAAGTTGTGAATCACCGAACCATGAGTTTGTATTTCTTGATTTACATCATTTGGGACGCCTCTCCATGTAAATGAGGAAGTATGAATAAGTGGGCTTATGTGTTCCCGACATGGCATGAGTAGGGTGAAGGGTAGAAATGGGAGTCTAGGAATGTTTAGAAGTCGTAAAGAACTAAGATAGGTGGATAGAGGAAGAGTTGGATACCGAATTTAGGTGAGAAATGTGATGTGAACCTATAACTTAGGTGTCTAAGGTGTGAGTTGAACGATTAAGGAAATGTAATCAATATGATAAAAGGCATTGTGGCTTGTTGTAATATGAGAAATGACCATGGTGGTCATAATGTGAAGGGTAATTATTGAAAAGAAATGAATATAAACAGAACGTTATAGTAGGAATGTTAAAGGAATAATGAAATTGCTATGATAGAATATGGAGGTATTAGTAACGTGATTGATTTACGAAAAGCCAAGTTGGTGATTGCTCAAGTGACATGTAGTCCTTGACGAAAAAGTTAAAATGGATCGAGTTTGATAGTCACGTAATAGTCATAGAGATGATTAAATGGTATGCATTAGCGGTAAGAATTATTTCTCTGATGACATAATGATGAAGTAGAAGCGTATGGTTAGACAAGTTAAGCAAGAAATAGAATGGGACAAAGGTATGAAATGGGTTATAGTGTGCCTTGTGTTGCGAGATCAATTAGATCGTTGCAACGGAATGTTAAAAGTAATGGAAAGTGGTAAGAACGGGGGTATGATAAGACTAAGTTTTGGTTAGTTTAGACGAGAGATTTCGGGGACGAAATCTAAATAAGGGGGTAGAATTGTAACACCCATTCCCCGGGTGCAAATAGGCCCCACCCTAGATGGAATTGACTAAGGTTTAACGTAATTGGCTAGTCAATGAATGTTACGTTATAGTCAAACCCGATAGTCAGCCTTGTAGTCAACTAATATGTTATATAGTTATGGAAATATTATGTGGCACAACTAGAATGGAAATAGACTTAAGGGACTAATGTCGTAATGTGCTAAATAGGTTGTAAAGTTATTGTGGTCAAAGTAGAAGGAAGGAGACTTAAGGGACTAATTATGCCATTGGACCAAAGATGCTATCTAACTAATATATCTAGGAAACTCTAGACAATTCCATCTCATTCTAGTGTGTGTGTGGGTGTCCGGTTTTTAGAGAGAAAAAGGTGGAAGATGAAGCTTGGATGATGAGGTAGAAGATTAGTTGTCCTTTGTCAAGGGTTAAGATCATAAGCAACAATAAACCACAAGGAAGTAACTCTAATCTTGAGTTAATAATGATTATAGGGTTAAGGTTTATGGGTAAGTGAGGATTCATCATATGATCAAAGTATGATCATATGATGATCAAGAAGGAAAGATGGGTAAGCTTTTAATGGGTTATATAAACCCTTGTTGATGATGATGTTGGTTTATGTATCAATAGGTTTTAATGATGATGATGATGATGATGATGATGATGATGATGATGATGATGAAAGGTAGTGATGATGATGATGTCCTTGGTAGGCTTAGCTTGGATTCAAGGTAAGTAAATCGGTTATAATGTAAAGTTATAATGATTTCTATACATTATGTGTTATGTGGATTATTATGTTGAGATTAATGAATGGCTTGGATTATGTGGTTACGGGAGAGTAAGTAATAGGCTAGTTAGGATAGATAAGAGTGAATTAAGGAAAAATGATGGTTAAGCCACAAAGTAGTTAAGGACTTAAGGTATGTGTTTATGGCTGATGAAGCGAGAAAAGTGTACCGCTTTTAAGGGGTCATTTAAGCCCGAAATCGTATTTATTTGATCAAATATCGCCCTAAATCATTCCTTTTGTCATTTTAGGTACTTTTGAGGAGAAATCTGGAAAAGGAGGCATTTTGGACGTTTTTGGAGCATCAAAGTGAAGAAAACGGCAAAGTCTCAAGAATCGGCTAAAAGTTACTCTTGACGGCGTCAGACTTAACTCTGGACGGCGTCATGCCTTGGCAAGAAAAGTGGGATGTGAAATTTACTCATGACGGGCCAGTGAGTTAGCATGTGAATTCTGACGGCGTCACTCTTTAACTAAATCAAGGGCGTCACGGCTCAATTCATAAGGGGACGGCGTCACGTTCAAGAGGTGAGGGCGTCAAGCCTTGATAGGCCAGAACGGATTTTGGAGAATTAAAGAGGGACGGCGTCAAGATGGTCATCCGAGAACCCTAAAAGCGGCGAGGTGACGGCGTCACAATCCATAAGGTGACGCCGTCAGATGCAAAAGTCTATATATAGTTTTCTAATTTTTTGTCATTAAGGGAGAGCTTAGTGTGTGGAATTTTGGGATAAAACCCTAAGACGATTTTAGCTACTTTTTCAGGGCTTTTAGCCTTGAGATCTTCCATGTTTCATTGAAAGATAAGTTATCAATTAATCATTCAATATGTCTATGTGTTGTTTGATTCTATCTTATGCTTGTCTTTTGTTTAACATGTTAGGCTAATTTTATCTTGTGTTTGCTTAGATCTAATGAAACCTAGCTATTGATTATTGGTTGTTAGTGTGTTGTTAGTTGTATTGGATGATTGTTTATCTATGTTAGGCTTAAGAAAACTGGCTAACTTCCTATTCGGTAACTTGCTTGAACGTCTTAAGAAACATGAACCAAACGCGTACTAAAGGTTTTTATGGTTGTATTTAATGCACAAGCGAATTCTAGTGATCCCATGTTAGGAGCTTCCTAGCCGGCTCGACATAGGAGTGAAGTAGGAGCTTGTAGAGTTTGGGGAAGTAAGTACGCCACCCCACGAATGGTATTAAGGAATACACCCGTCATCCACGCAACTAATACACACTAATTAACCGGTAAAAGATAGTTAGGGAGTAAGGAAATCTAAGTAAACACATTTCTCTACACATAAGTTTCTCACCACTTTTCATTTTTGTTATTTTATTTTATTTGCATTTGTAGTAATTTGGGTTAGTTGACTAGCAACTAATTCCGCCCACTCCTTCAAAACCGAGATTTTACTTGCTTTCATAAAAATTATAAAAACATAAAAAGAATCTTCCTCAATCCTTAGACCTAATTAGAGTAGCCTTTCCTACCTAACGAACACTATTCCCTGTGGAGAACGATCAATCCCCCGTACTTACCACTACACTATACTACATCGGTCAGGTACACTGCCTGGTGGGGTTGTAAGCCTCTTGAGATCCCTCGAGAGGTAAAACCTGTTGTAAGGTTACAAAACCACGCATCAAGTTTTTGGCGCCGCTGCCGGGGAATAGTTATTGTTTAGGTTGAATTTTTATTTCTATTAGGTCTACTCACTAGATTCCTTTCTAGTGAGATTTTTATTTTATTTTTCTAGATTTTCTTTAGTCTATCTTTTTCTTTGTATCTTTGTTCGTAAAAGAAATTTCCATTGACTCTTCCGTTCACCATTATGGAGTACGCGAATCCACCATACCACCAACTACAAAGGCCATTCTACCCTATTGACATCTCGAATTTCAAACAATATCGAGATGAACCCATATATGATGCATGGACTCGTTTTAGAAATTTACTCCGAAAATTCCCTCATCATAGTTTCGCTTTAGCATCCCTAACCCGAACCTTTTACTATCGTGTTGGCCAATATGACCAAATGCGCATTGAGGATTTTGCCAATGGGGACTTTAGGGAATTAAGTGCTGAAGAAGCATGGGATGCCATAGAAGATTGTGCCCAGTATTATTATAGGGTAGACAACCCAACAAACGTTAGTACAAGTCAATTGAATATAAATTTCCTGGATCATGAAACAAGTTTGTTTGGGGATGAATACATTAGTGTTGAGATACCTAAGTGGTTGTCATGTAATGCCATAGTACAAAACGAACACATAGGTGACCTTGATGTGATGGAGGATTTAGCCGAACATGATCACATTAATCAAAAAGACCTAGGTTTTATGATTGATGACGTTGAATCTCAAGAAACACATGATGAATCTTTTAGGCAATTTGAATATAGCAGTCAGAATATTGAGGATGATCCTTATGATTCGGACATAGAAGTTAAGATGCCTAGAGAAGCACTTGAGATACTTGGGAAAATGTTAGGGTTAGATCCTACTAAAACACATGATGAGGATATAGGTGATCTTGACATAAGGAATGATGAGGTAAGTAACATAAGCCCACAAAGTACCCCACAAGTCCTACCATCATTCGAGGCATACACACCGCCCGTGACTTACCCAGAAGAAGTAGAAGAGACTATAGGAACCCCAATTGAAGTAGAACCTTTGGAAGAAACAAAACTAGAAGAAGTAGGTTTGAATACTTGTATTCATAACCTTTCTTTTAGTTCTATGGAAGTTCCTAGTTTTGATGAACCGGAGCCTAAACCAAAACCGTTACCTAATCTTCCATCCTTGGATGAAAATTTAGGAATTGAATTAGGTCCCGATCCACCCATCAAAACATATAGTCCGGGTAGTCTTAAGTTTAAGGTAGTAGACATTAAGCCTTGTAGTGAGGAAGACAATATAGGAGTGAAAAATGACCTTACATGTCTACATCACCCATTCGTGATTGATCACAAGAAACATTATGGGTTTAAACCGGGTCTATTGGGTCAAGATGGATTCCCAATTAGGAGTCTCTCGAAGTTGTTAGAAAATGATCCCTTTTTAGGAGGAAACTTTAATTCACCCATTGACCAAAGTAAACTAGGCAAGGTTATGATGAAAGGAGCACACCCCTTTGAGCATATAATTCATCCACCACTCTTTCCTCACGTGGCATACTCCTACCGAGCGGGTGTGTATCGCTACTTTCACCCACACTTAATCCTAAGTGTAGGGGAAACCTCCCCTATTTCCGTTAAATAAGGGTAGAGTCAGGCTCGTGACTCGAACAAAAACAAGCGCTCTTGGGAGGCAGCCCATGCTTTACTTGCTTTATTTATTTGCTTTGTGTGTTTATTTGTTTGTTTGTTTGTTTTTATTTGCTTCCGTATGTATGTTTAATTTTTATCATTATTGATTCATGTTAAAAAGAAAATTGTGAAAATGCTTTATTTTGTTTTTAACTTCGTCTTAACTACATATAGAGGTATTTTGCAAAAGATAAGTGTAAGGGAAATCTAAATCGGTTTAGTAGAACACAAATTAACATGAATCATAATAATAATAAATTAACATACATATTTGTAATTGTTTAAGTCAAATGCTTGTATCGAGTCATAGTGATGTTTTGCAGGATTTCCAGGAAGTAAGGTAAAGGTTTTTCCAGAAATTTTCCGGAAACTAAAAATGAAAATTTTTTGTCAGGTCATTTCTGACGGCGTCAGGGGTTATAACCTGACGGCGTCAGATTTAATTTCCAGAAATTTTTGAAAGTTTTGTTTTCATAAAAAGTTTTTATTAAAATCTCCAACTTATAATCTCCAGGAATCTGAAAAAATTATCATTCCACAAGCATTATATCCTTATATATAGATTTTATCCCGCCGATGTTATGCAGGTTTTCGTGTTTGTTTTCTCAGGCTTAACAGGTTATTTTGGACAAGGAGATGTTTATGGAATCAAGCTTATGGCGATGCATTAATCATGGAGCTTCAACATTCTCTTTGGAGGAAGATTTAACCGTGTAATTTCATTATCCAACGAGCGAATCAGGGGAGTATTTGATTTCATTCTTTTACTTTTTTTCTTTTACATCTTTTTATTTTGAACATTGGGGACAATGTTCATCTTAAGTGTAAGGGGAGGGTAAAAGTACGATTTTAGAGAATACAATTACGCTTGATTTTTGTTTGTTTGATGGTAGATGTGTAATAAAACTGAGATAAATACTTGTTAGGGCAATTTTAGTGCCAAATTTAAAATTTTTTACAACATATAGGAGTGAAACTTTGATCTTAATGAGCGTCTCACGGATAGGAGTTATATGACTAGCACAAAAACCGTACCACTAAAAAATTTTCCACCCCCAAATATGTGAGGTTCGCCCCTAGAATTGGTAGGAAAAGCATTTATGCTATGATGTGTGTACCGGTAGCACTTAGATTCTAGAACTTGCGTTAGGACCATTCCAAGGCCACAAGTGAGACTACATTCGTGTAGTTAGATTTACTACATGATAAGAGGCATTAGGATTAACCCATTGTTTTACACCTGTGTTTTTGTTATAATTATTTTGGCTACATTGGTCAAGTAATTCTCCCACACCTTTTGCGCTGTACTCATTTTTAGTACACGATACCCCTAGTACACCCCTCAGAGCCTATCTTTTCGTTTCGACCTTTAAGCATTTTACTTAAAGGAAGAATTTGTTACACCCCACTTAAATGTACACCCAAATCGCCTTAGCCTACCTTGTATGCACTCATCTTTAGTGCATTATTGTTACAACATTTGTTTAAACCCAAGTTAATTATCTAGTTGATTACATGGTTGCTAAGTCGAGTCATATCCTTGTACATATTGTTTTGGGACGATTGGGACTCATGGGTAAAGTACTAGTGTAATGGAGTAATGGGGAAGAACATCATTTATTACCCCCATATGTGCTAAATGTTTTAAAAGTACTCCAAGTTTTTCAATTATCTTAATTCGAGTCATTAGATTAGTATTTGTAAAGTTATGTAAAAATTCAAGTGTAAGGGGAATGCAATGCCCCTATGATGTATTATTTTGGATGGTAGGGCAAAAGTGTATGCAAAAAAAAAAAAAAAAAAAAAAAAAAAAAAAAAAAAAAAAAAAAAAATCGAAAAATCAAGAAAAATACAAAAAAATGAGAAAATGAAAAATAGAAAAAACATACGGACTACCATCCCGTTTTATTTTATGTTTGTTTTATATTTTAGTTATTTTGTTATTTCGTTTCTAGCTTAAGATCGAGTCTAGTCTTGGCTTAGCAACATTGTATAGTACACGTGATTGACCAAGATTTTTAACTCGCCACCAGTAAAATATCCTTTATCCAACCAAACCGTGTTTTCCTTTTCCCTACACCTAACATTACAACCCATTTAAAAGCCCTCTTTGATAGTTTATCTTTGGTGCTTACGCCTAGTGGAGGAGGTTTTCGATCCTTTCCCAAGCCTATGGTAATCTATTTGCTATGACAGGTAGTGAGAGATATTATCCGTTTTCATTTATGAGATTTATTTTGATGACACTTGAGAGATGTGAGTATCTAAACACTACTTGTGAGGTGCTAGTTTGTAATCTCCGTGCTTATTATGATTAAAGTGGAACGAATATTTGTTGTAATTACTTTTATGTCAGCATTAAATGACCCCTAACTTGTATTTTGATTAGAATAAAAGCACATTTGCTTGAGGACAAGCAAATCTCAAGTGTAAGGGTATTTGATGAAGCGAAAAGTGTACCGCTTTTAAGGGGTCATTTAAGCCCGAAATCGTATTTATTTGATCAAATATCGCCCTAAATCGTTCCTTTTGTCATTTTAGGTACTTTTGAGGAGAAATCTGGAAAAGGAGGCATTTTGGACGTTTTTGGAGCATCAAAGTGAAGAAAACGGCAAAGTCTCAAGAATCGGCTAAAAGTTACTCTTGACGGCGTCAGACTTAACTCTGGACGGCGTCATGCCTTGGCAAGAAAAGTGGGATGTGAAATTTACTCATGACGGGCCAGTGAGTTAGCATGTGAATTCTGACGGCGTCACTCTTTAACTAAATCAAGGGCGTCACGGCTCAATTCATAAGGGGACGGCGTCACGTTCAAGAGGTGAGGGCGTCAAGCCTTGATAGGCCAGAACGGATTTTGGAGAATTAAAGAGGGACGGCGTCAAGATGGTCATCCGAGAACCCTAAAAGCGGCGAGGTGACGGCGTCACAATCCATAAGGTGACGCCGTCAGATGCAAAAGTCTATATATAGTTTTCTAATTTTTTGTCATTAAGGGAGAGCTTAGTGTGTGGAATTTTGGGATAAAACCCTAAGACGATTTTAGCTACTTTTTCAGGGCTTTTAGCCTTGAGATCTTCCATGTTTCATTGAAAGATAAGTTATCAATTAATCATTCAATATGTCTATGTGTTGTTTGATTCTATCTTATGCTTGTCTTTTGTTTAACATGTTAGGCTAATTTTATCTTGTGTTTGCTTAGATCTAATGAAACCTAGCTATTGATTATTGGTTGTTAGTGTGTTGTTAGTTGTATTGGATGATTGTTTATCTATGTTAGGCTTAAGAAAACTGGCTAACTTCCTATTCGGTAACTTGCTTGAACGTCTTAAGAAACATGAACCAAACGCGTACTAAAGGTTTTTATGGTTGTATTTAATGCACAAGCGAATTCTAGTGATCCCATGTTAGGAGCTTCCTAGCCGGCTCGACATAGGAGTGAAGTAGGAGCTTGTAGAGTTTGGGGAAGTAAGTACGCCACCCCACGAATGGTATTAAGGAATACACCCGTCATCCACGCAACTAATACACACTAATTAACCGGTAAAAGATAGTTAGGGAGTAAGGAAATCTAAGTAAACACATTTCTCTACACATAAGTTTCTCACCACTTTTCATTTTTGTTATTTTATTTTATTTGCATTTGTAGTAATTTGGGTTAGTTGACTAGCAACTAATTCCGCCCACTCCTTCAAAACCGAGATTTTACTTGCTTTCATAAAAATTATAAAAACATAAAAAGAATCTTCCTCAATCCTTAGACCTAATTAGAGTAGCCTTTCCTACCTAACGAACACTATTCCCTGTGGAGAACGATCAATCCCCCGTACTTACCACTACACTATACTACATCGGTCAGGTACACTGCCTGGTGGGGTTGTAAGCCTCTTGAGATCCCTCGAGAGGTAAAACCTGTTGTAAGGTTACAAAACCACGCATCAATGGCTAATGTTGTATTGGATTAATGGTTGTTATAATGTGTAATGTGTGAATGAATAATGATGTTAATTTATATCCGCTTTACTTACTAAGCATTCGTGCTTACGGTTTAATGTTCAATGTTTTGTAGGTTCTTGTGAAGTGTTTATGGCTTGGATTAAGGATTAAGGTTTGGTTCATAGAAGGATGGGTAAGAAAGTAAGAGCTTAGGTAGATATCGAGCTCGAGATTGATGTTGTACCCCCGTGAGTCATTTAATGGTTTATAACAGGTAGTCAAGTCATAAAGTGTATGTCAAGGTTGTCATAATGATTCGGTGGTCAATCGTTGTGTCCGAGTATGTTTGAAGTGTTTATAGTCAAAGTAAAAGGGGCGTTTGGATTAAGTGTAAATACACTCATTTTGGGTTGTAAACGGGTCATTGGTTTATGGAATAAGTTTAATATGTTATATTAATGGTGTTGGTTAATTTTGGTGGGCAAATGAATTGGTAAAGGTGGTTTGTAGTGTAAATGGGTCGAAACGGGTTTTGGTACATAACCCGTCAAATTGTAAAGTAGGCAATTTAATGTTATATCAAAGTGAACATAATAACATTTATTTAGGACTTATAATGATGCATTTATACAAAATAATTGATGTTATTAACATCTATAAGTTCAAAAATTACTTTTTATCTTAATAAAAAATTAATGATATATAGGTTTCTAAAGCTAATGGTGCAAACTCCATAACCCAAAACCCATTGTTATAGTTATTTTGCTTGAAAGTCTTGTAAAAAAAGAAAGATATGTATATGAACGGTAGTAATGCATTTTGGTGCATCATGTGAGTGGTAGCCTCTCTAAATTATACTAGGTTTAGAAAGTGCGTTCATGAAATTATTATGGCTTGCCCTATACTGTATATGTGAGGTATAGGTAATAGGATAGTAAGGTATCTCATACAAATATTTATTAGAGATTTTTAAACACTTTTACTAACTTGATAAGAATACACTATACTACAACACTGTAGAAACATATAAATATGCAGGTTAGCAGGTGGTGTTTGTGATAGCTTAGTTTTTTTTACTTATACCTATGTTTATAAAAGGAAAAAAATGTTATTTGTAACAAATAATTATAACTTAGAAATATTAAGTTATTTAAAAATATATTAGTAAAGGATTTAGATCGGATATGAAGCTAAAAAGTTTATTTATTTTTCGCAAATAAACATGTTGAATAAGGAGTTTTATGCTTAGTAATCACAATCGTTAATTTTACTTAAAAAAAATAAAATAGCCATGATTGGTAACGAAAAATAGAAAACATTTAATCCATTTACTCCGACGGTGTTTTTCTAAAGTTTCAAAAGCTTTTATTATGTTGTAAAAACCAATATTATAAAGATTGGTTTTTTAATTCACCCTCTCTCAACTCTCGGTTTTCGGTTCAATCATTTTTTTTTTTTTTTTTTTTTTTTCTTTCTCAAAATTGGCTTCAAGTAATCAAACCAGTTTTCAGTCCAACCGACGGACCAACCCGAGTTTTAAAACATTAACTGAGAATCAAATAAAAATAAAAGTAAAATAAAGAGAATGAGAAATAACCATAGCCGTACATATCATATGCACTTTAAAAAAAAAATGCATTTCTCATGAATTTCTCCCTTTTCATTTGAAATATGTGCTATAAATATTTCTCTTTCTTTCTTATTTTATTTTGTTTTCTCGCTAGATCCTGTCCCAGTTAAAACATTAGTAAAACACTTTCATTATTGAACAAAGACCATTTTGTTACCAAGTCATGTGTTAAAAACAGAAAGTTAAAAAAGGAGTCATGTCCAAACCGCGTAAAATACGAAAGAATTGTTGCATTAAAGACTTTTAAGTCAATGGAATTCAAAGCCCACTTGGTTTACTATAAACTACAGACTGTTGATTACAATTAAAGAAACCAATCATATTCACTAGTTAACTCTTGTTCCTAGATGTTAGCAATTAACTGCATTTAATGTTACTTAATCACTAATCAGAGCTTAATCAGGTATGAATCATGATTTTAATAAGACAACACTTACAGTCTTATGTTTTTTTTTACAGTTTTGCTGAAGTTAAGGAAATTTAATGTATGTGTTTTTATACTGTGATTTGTGGATAAAGATTTTTGCATTAAGGTTTTGTTTGGTTGCTAAGAATCTTTGAGATGGGTTGTTAGGAATGTAGAGGGGGTGTTTGTCTGATTTTCCGGCTTATTTTGAGACTTATGGACTTATATAAGCTTGTTAACAAGTTTATATAACTCCATAAGTCTCAGCATATATGTTTGACCGGTGGTCCATT
This sequence comes from Artemisia tridentata subsp. tridentata, assembly GCA_021014915.2. NCBI lineage: Eukaryota > Viridiplantae > Streptophyta > Magnoliopsida > Asterales > Asteraceae > Artemisia > Artemisia tridentata. The sequence continues at coordinate 355,024,161 of CP139504.1, read as the reverse complement.
CCAAAAATAACCGGCAATAGAAGGAGTAGCCCACCAAGCTTGTATGATAACTTTGAAATTATCTTTTTACCGATGTGGGATTGAGTGTGCACACTCAACATGGTCTTTTGCGTTGTGTTTTAAAAAATGAATATACGATATAGAATAATCGGAATAAGATAATCAGCTGTTACAAACCGGGTTAGGGCCTTAGGGGAGATGGTGTCTGAATGATAGTTAGATTAGATAATCAGTTTTTCTATTGTTTGATAATTTGGATTTAGGGCTGTAAACGAACAGGACGAACACGAACGGAGCCCTGTTCATGTTTGTTCGCTTAATTTTAGCGGAACAAATAAACGAACACGGACGCTTAAACGGACGAATTTTCTAGTTCATGTTCGTTTATTAAGAAAATGAGTTGTTCATGTTCGTTTATGTTTGTTTATTAAGACACTAAACGAACGCTAAACGAACATAAATGATCGAACATAGATGAACATAGACAAACAAAAATAACCGTTATTAAATTATACACAATATATTAATTTATAAGTGTTGTTTTGTTTAAACAAACCAATTTAAAAATTCTACAATTAAAAGATATGATACATGAACATAAATAAATAAATGAACATAAACAAACGTTAACAAACGCATAATCGGACGTTCATGAATATAAATGAACAGACGCGACTCTTGTTCATGTTCGTTCATTTAACTAAACGAACGTAAAATATTGTTCATGTTCGTTCATTTAATAAACGAACGAACATAAACGAACTTTTTACCGAACGGTTCATGAAATGTTCACTAAACGTTCAGTTCGTTTACAACTCTATTTGGATTATTTAAGGTTTTTGTTAGTAGATAACTAGATTTTGAGAATTAGTTTTGTTGTAGCTGCTATTAAACGGAGTATCCAAAAGTAGATTAGATTAGTTGACCCCAAAATAGTAAGTTAATCATAATCATGCTCAAACGAATTAGGAAATTGAGTATCCGCAACTTAAAAAATGAGAATGCACTAATAAGATAAGTATTCTCATAACGCAATGCCAAATGTGAAACACACTCTAATGGATTGAACTTATCGACCACGTGGTATGTGCTATATGCGGGTTTGGTTTTAAATGTTTAAAAGTAGTGTGTTTACATGTTTTGTACCAATAGGTTGAACTTATCGATCATAATCATTTTTGAGGTTTTTTAAGTCGAGAAAATATTTTAACTGTGTGTTTGGAAGTGATAAGCAGTTATGAGGTCTTTCTAAGGAGATAAGCAATTTTGAGTGTTTTGATAAAAGCTGATCATTTGCTTATTCTACTCTATAATAATCAGCTTATAATAAGCATTCCGTAGTGCCCCCTAGATACATGTGTGTGTAATGTTTCATGGTACCGATTGTCCAGTTGTGTTAACCCCTTTGGATACCATATCCAAGCTATCACAACTTAGGGAGGGCGTTTGGATGCGTGTTTAAAACTACTTATGAGACCTTCAACGATCATAATCTAATAATTACATAGTTAAAAGAATCAAAAATCGATATTATAAGCAATTTCACCCAACACGAAACACGTTACCACAGCTTCAAGTAGCAATGATTAACTGCAAATAATGTGATTTTTTAATACCAAATGCAGGTTATGCTCTCAAATCCACAGCTGCTTGCATTTCTAGATCATGAGTTCTAACAACACTGTCAGCGTTGCTATCTCAACAACACTCGACACCATCCAAGCTACACAATCCACCCCAATCCAAAAACAAAATTTCAACAAACTAGTGTCGTACTTGAGAAAAGTACAAATTATTTTACCAGAACTAACCAAATGCAACATCGAAGATTCTGAAACCTTAAAAAGTGCCATTCATGTTCTTACCAAACATATTTCCAGTACCAACACACTCGCTCTCGAATGCACCACAAAAAACAAAATCTACCTCTTACTCAACTCCAAGAAAATCGTCACAAGCTTAGAAAACCACACGAAAGAAATTAGTGCTGCTCTAAAGCTTCTTCCTCCTTTGATCTCGAACGATGGCTTAAGTGAAGAGATTCTCGCCTTATCAAACCTCATGCTTGAAGAAAAGTATCGTGAAACATCCACAGAGTTAGAAGTCAACGAGAAAATTGAGTTGGGTATCAGGGAAAGAAACCTTGACAGATCCTACGCGAATAATTTGCTTAAATCCATTGCAGATGCTGTGGGGATCTCAACTGAACAGTCTGTATTGAGACAAGAGTATGAAGACTTCAAACATGAAATGGAAAACGTAAATACTCTACAAGCCGAACAAATTGTGGCATTGTTAGGAAAAGCTGATATCTTAGCAACGATGGAGGAGCGAGAAAAGAAGTATTTTAGCAAACGAAATTCATTAGGAAGGCAACCATTGGAACCTCTTCAATCATTTTACTGTCCGATCACGTGTGAAGTGATGGACGATCCGGTTGAAACGCCATCTGGGCATAGTTTTGAGAGACACGCGATAGTGAAATGGTTATCAGAAGAAAATGATCTGTGTCCAATTACTAAAACGCCATTGAAAGTGTCGTGTCTGAGAACAAACAAGACACTTCGTCAGTCAATAGAAGAGTGGCGAGACAGGAATACCATGATTTTCATCGGGTCTATGAAGTCGAGGATTGTTTCCAATGACGAGGAAGATGTTGTTGCGTCATTAGGGAAATTAAAAGATTTGTGTTTGGAAAGAGAACTTCATCAAGATTGGATGATGATGGAGGACTATTTGCCGGTTCTTGTTTCGCTTCTTGCTACTAAGAATAGAAAAATTAGATCCCATGCTCTAGTCATACTTCGTATCCTTGCAACTGACCATGATGACCGGAAGGTATGCACGTAATATATGTATTAAAGGTGACTAGGGTCGGGCGGGTTAGGTAACGGGTCAGACCGGTTCTGATTGAAATGGGTCATTTTTAGTACATGTAGTAATCTGAAACTTTTTAGCACGGATTGAAATGGGTCATTTTTATAGCACTGGTTGAAAATGGTGTCGGTTTGGGTTGACCCTAACATTTTATTTTATTTATTTTTTATTTTTTTATTTTATTTATTTATTTTTTTTTTTTTTATGTATTTTTATAAATAAATTGTGATTCTGAAAACAGTATATTGCAATAATGATCTAAGAGTATATATTTGCATAAACCGAATTGGGAATTTGCATGGTTGTAATAAAATTTGACTGACTTTTGCCCATTGGTAACATGCAGGAAAACATAGTAAAAACAGATGATGCCATCAAATTAATTGTGTGCTCACTTGCACGAAATATCGAAGAAAGTAAATTGGCATTGCATTTACTTATGGTATTATCAGACAACGATATGGCAAGAAACTTAATTGGCAATAGTCAAGGCTGCATACTTCTTCTTGTGACCATATCGGTAGTGATGATCCTCAAGCTGCCAGTGCTGCCAAACAAATTTTAGAGACTCTTTCTTTTCTACATGAAAATATTTTGCAGATGGCGAAGGTTAATTATTTTGGACCTTTACTTCACCTTCTTTCTTCAGGTATATAACCATCAATCGTTATATAAAGACAATCTAGGGGGTCGGGTTTGACTTTAGAGGTCAAAGCTAGTTTTTCACAACTTAGAAATACATATTAACTTGCAAAATGTTTTTTATGTTGAAAAAAATACAGGGTCTGAAGATGTTCAACAGATGATGGCTGAAACGTTAAACAGAACTGGAGATGACCC